>VXAB01012300.1:5912-113800 GCA_013399175.1 Odontophorus gujanensis
GTTCTCAACCCACTGCACTGTCCACTCGTCTATCCCACACTTCCTTAGCTTTGTTATAAGGATGTCATGGGGGGCAGTATCAAATGCCTTGCTGAAATCAAGGTAGACTACATCCACCGCCCTCCCCCCATCCACCCAGCCAGTGACAACATCACAGAAGGCCACCAGGTTGGTCAAGCATGACCTCCCCTTGGTGAACCCATGTTGGCTATTCCTGATAACCTCCTTTTCTTCCAATTGTCTGAAGACGGCATCCAGAACAAGCTGTTCCATCCATGGGCAAAGTTGCCAACCACTAAACCAGGCTGCCCAGAGCTACATCCAGCCTTTTCTTGAACGCCTTCAGGGATGGGGTATCTGCAGCCTCTCTGAGCAACCTGTTCCATTGTGTCAGGACCCTCTGAGTGAAAAATTTCCTCCTAACATCTAATGTAAATCTCCCATCATAGTTTAAAACCATTCCCCAGTGTCCCATCACTATCAACCAATGTAAGTTGGCCCAGGCCTTGTGGGTCTTGTCCCCCGCTTGCTCCTTCAGCATCCTTTTCCCCTCAATAGACTCACTGGTTTTCATTCATGCTGAGGCTGTCTGTGGGATAGCATAGATAGACAGTGGGTGCCTGGCCTTGGTCATCGCGTGGTTCTGGTCTGGGATCTGCAATGGGGAGGAGCACAACTCAACCCCCACAGCCCTCATGCATCCCTACCATATGTCCCCACTGTGCCTTCAGTTTAGTGTCTTCATCCCACAGGCTGAAGTACTGCAGCGTGAAATTGTAGGGGACACTGTCATACATGTAGGCATGGATGGTGAAGTCATAGAATTAATAGAATCATAGACAGGGGCTAGAAGGAACCTGTTTATGGTCTCAAAATCCTCTAATTAGGGTTGTGTCTAGGCAGATTTTAAAGGGAGACTCAATAGATGGAGGCTGCATGGTCTCTCTGGACAGTTTATTTCAATACTTTACCATCCTTACAGAAAAAAAGTGCTTTTGTTGTGTTGCAGAAGGATTTCCTGCATTTAAGTCTGTGTCCATTGTCTCTTGTCCTTCATTGGGTACTGGCTCCATCTTCTTTACAACCTCTCATCAAATATTTTCATAGATGGGTAAGATGTTCACCTGCCTTTTCCAGGCCAGTTTCCCAGCCTATCCATGTATGTCAGGCAAAATGATAAAGTCAATTAGTTTGGAAAAGTGTTCAAGATAATCAAGTCCAGTAATTCACATAACCCTACTGTGTCCCTTTGTACCACATTTACACATCTCTTAAATATCTCCAGTAATGAAGTCTCCACCACTGCCCTGGCAGCTGTTCCAAAGCCTAATCACCCTTCTCTGTCACTGGCAAATCCTAACAGTATTTTTCCAGCCTCCCTGACTAACATTCCCATCATCCTTGTCACCTGAATTTTTCTCATAGTATTTTCGGTACTAGTTGTAGTTCCTCCTACCACTAAAAGAAAGCATTAGAACTACCCAGGTTGAATATCTAATCCTCTGTTTGCCTTGACTGATGAACTTTTTTATCCTTTCTTTCCCTGTGCTGCTGAGGAGGGGCAGTCTCATGTATTTCTCCTCAGTCACACTAGTCCCATTCCTAGAATGTTATGGAGCTAAGGGTGAGCCTCCAAGGGTGCTTTTTCAATCAATTCATACTGGTGGTCAGACATCCTAAAATTTTTCTTATTATGGTACAATTCTGGCTAACTTTTTTATGCATATCTTTTCTTTGTGGGGAATTGCATTTAGAATAAGCCTTTCTAGTCTCTGTCACTGATTGATAGAGTCCTTTAACTTTCACTCAGTAGTTTAAGTCTACTACCTGGTGGTGTGTTTGCATGTCATAAAGGGAAATACATTTTCACAGTTCTAGGCAATAAGGGAAGAGACAAGTATTTTGCTTTAGGAGGTGACAACAGTGCTGAAAAGAATGAGATTTTTCAGACTTGTTGATTAAGTGCAAAACTTATTTTTCACATGCTGATCTAAGAGAAATCCACTCTCCTTTTTATCTCCATCTTTGTTTGTGTGCATGCAGTAATAAACCATAATAAGGAAGGTTTTAAAGAGTCAAATACTCATGGTGAAAAAATAACAAAAAGAAAGAAGTTACCTTATAATTTTGGCTTACATAAGACCCAAAATTGTGGAAAGGAAAGTATGCAATAGCTCCAGAGTCAAGGGGCTCAACTTTTACTGATTAGGACAACAAAAGTGTTAATATGAATCTCTCTGGATATCACCTAAGTATCTAGACAAGTGGGCAGCTCCATGATAAATAGTGAGAATATTCAAAAGAAGGTGCATCTGCATAATAAAGCTGATCCATTTCAGACTTCCTCCCCAGATAATCCATGCTGTAGATGCAGATACTCTCTGATGAATCTGGGCTCCAAACTGGAGAAAAACTGTTCACCATTGAAGAAATCCTGGTGGACAGAACTTAATTCACTTTGGGACCTGCACTCTGCAGCTATTAGAGATGTGAGACAGAGGCCGAGCTAGCTTCCAGGCATACAGAACAAGATGTAGCCAAAAGCAGTTAAGCTGCTGGTCACTTGCCTTATGCCATCTGCTCAGGTGCTTTTGTAGATCTTCATGGGATTTCTCTGTGCTTTTTAAAATCAGTTTTGATCAAAATATCTCCATAGCTGCAGTAATTCATTTATTTATTTATAATTTCTAATGCATGAAATAAGAGATAAATGCTTATTCAAAAAGAATTGCAGAAGTTTGACAATACAAATCTGGTTCAAGATTGTAGCAAGAAATTCTTGAGGAAGGAGGAGGGGATGGAGTTTGGATGCAGATTAGAATTCTGTTGCTGTGTTAGTGCAGCAAAAGAATTCCCTACCTGAGAGCATTGTAAAGTCTGAGAAAAACATAACCATTATCCAGAAAGGTCACCAAAAGAAACCAATTAGAATTCTGGAAGGAATAAATCTTTAATAATACCCTCCCTTGAAAGGTCAGAGAAGAACTCTGTGTAGGTCTCTTATTCCCCAGAAGGCACTGGAAATATTTTCAGTTGGTGTAAATTGGTATAACCCTGCAAAACTTACTGAGAATTTACTATTCTCTGTGCCTGCTAAATTCAAACACTGATTTGCCAAACACAGGAAAGCCTTGGCTGCATCAAAATCAGTTTCCTATTAAAGAAACTGGATTTCATTTTTCATATGGCATACATACAAGTATGTACTAATGGAAACACTGCATTAGAAAAATGCTCTGTCAAAAAAGATCAAATTTAATTTGTAAAATCCTTTTTGTTTGCCCTGATGTGCTGCATGTTCTGTAAGGTACAAAACATTCAAGTATTCCAATGAAACAGTACTTCTCATCATGCATACAACACTGAGTTTTTGGAAAGTTCTTTTAAAACCACAAGACAGCTTTAATGCTTCCTGTAAAGTATTTGAACATACAGTGAGAGCATTCTACTGACCCCTAAACAAGAGTATTTTCTTTTGAGCTTAGAGAGAACAAAATGGAGGATATTAAGGAAACAGATACGTGGGTTTTTTTTTCAGGAACAGAAAATAATCACTGTAGATGGCTTTTGATTGCTAAAGGGAAAGAAAATGTCAACAGATGGTAACTGGTGAGTGCTAGGAAAATACAGTGATGCAGATATGATGAGTATACTCATAGGTGAGTAAGGGAGATGACTTGGAAATCAGCTTAAATCGTTAAGTGCAGAAGACTAAATACCAACCAAAAATTCATACTGCATTTGGAATTTCACTTCGCTGAGTAGCTTGTATAGGACTAAAAGGGTAATGTGACAGAGTAGGTCTCCCAGTGTATGATAGCACGAAATTTATAGAGAAGAAAATTTCCCATTATTAGAAACTAGGGAAATATTTAGTCTTGATAGAATCTACATCAAAAAGATGAAATCATAAAAAACCTTTATCTTCAAATAAAAATTGAGACAGAAGTTCATAAAATGCAGATGAAGCAAAGAAGAAAAATGGTTAGTCTCAAGAATTGAAGACTCTTTTAAGCTTGGCACTTAGAAATAAGTAACCAGAGCAAGACCAGGTGTATATATTCCTGCACAAATTTCATAAACCTTAAAATAAAAAAGATGAAGTAGCTAGTTTTAATGGATCAAGAATATTCATGTTTCTGAATTGTATGGAAGTTAGTGAGACACTGAACTTTTAAGATGCAAATATAATAGGAATGAAAAGTAACAATGAAAGAATAACGCTGTCCATTGAAGAAAACCAGATATTTCAGACAGGATATTATAAAACTTCACATCA
Source organism: Odontophorus gujanensis (assembly GCA_013399175.1). Taxonomy (NCBI): domain Eukaryota; kingdom Metazoa; phylum Chordata; class Aves; order Galliformes; family Odontophoridae; genus Odontophorus; species Odontophorus gujanensis. The sequence continues at coordinate 10,192 of VXAB01012300.1, forward strand.
AAAGAGCAAACAATTATATTGCTCTAAACTTAGGTGTGTCTTTATGCTTATTCTGCTCAACACCTTATCCTCTGGCCTGCATCCCTGCAACTGGGATTGTAGGCAAATGCAGCCCTGGGAATAGGGTGAAGGTTGTACTTAAAAATATTCAGAGAATTATAGAATTGATTAGGAAAGGGACCCTTACAGGTCATCTAATCTAACTCTGCTGCAGTGTGCAGGGACACCTACAGTTCCATCAGGTGCTCAGAGCCCCGTCCAGCCCGACCATGAATGTCCCTAGGGTTGAGGCATCCATCACCTTTCTGGGCAACCTTTTCCAATGCCTCACCACCATTATGGAAAAAAAAAAAACTTCTTCCTTTTACCCAGAATAAATCTGTACTTTTAGTTTGAAACCATTCCCCTTGTACTATCACCACAGACCCTGCTAACAAGTCTGTCTCCTTCCTTCTTACAGCCCCCCCTTAGATAATGAAAGGCAGCTTTCAGGCCTCCCCAGAGCCTTCTCCAGGATGAAGAGACCTATCTCATTTGTATTATACTAAGGAAGGAAACAGCACAGAGACTGAGGATGACTCTTTCCGACAGATGGGAACATTTCAAGGCTAGGGCAATTCTGTATTTGTCTGAACTGAAGCTATGCTGCTAGTGCCTTTGCAAGTTAGACCAATGCAGCCAAAAGGGCATGGAAGGTAGCTCCAGTGTTGCTAGTATTTGGCAGGGAGGTCAGAGCAGCCAATAAAATGAAGAGTGCAATTGCAGGTGTTTGATGTAACTGCTGCTACAGGTTAAGATAGTAATCCCAGGTTACATATATTTATATGTATACATATGTGCAGGGAACTACCACTTAAAGAATGTTGTAATATGCCATAATATGAACTAAAATAATTTGAAGTATAGCTCAGGAAAAGATCCTTACTTATCAAGCATACACTTAGCTTTCATGCTTATTACATTCAGTCAGCTAATTGTAGTGCAGCAGTAAATGCAGGAGGCATTTTATCAGGAGTTATCTAGAATGTGCAAATAGACATTTCTGAGGAATGATGCCACAGCAGATAAACTGCTTACACAATACCAGTTTTGTCTGTTTGTCTTGCCAGCTGTTTATCAACATTTTTTATTCACATGCTAACCTAGGGAATTAAGGAATGGCTGCTGCAGCATGAAAGCAAAGAGAAAACCTTCTCTGGGGACCTTCTGTAAAAAATCACCCTTCCTCAAAATTTTTTTGTTTCTTCTCATGTGATTATAAAAATGAAAAACATTCTTTAATCAGGAAAAAGTGTCAGAGATCAGAGGAAACCATTTTCCAGGGAGGATGGTAGTTCTAGTCTGAGCTATGCTACAGTGTTAGCACATAAAGTACTGCTAGAATATAAATTAATACTGGTTTATAAACCCAGCCACATCGTATACTTATGACTAGGTTGCAATAACACCCAGTCTGGGCACTTATAAATCATACCACTTTTCCTCTCCCATCTCCAGCCTTGAGCTTCATTAAGTTACCATCATGTAGCATAAAGATCCTTGCAGGCTTTTTTAAGGCTTTGAAGACCACTAAGTTTGCATTTTCATTTTTTTCCCTCCCAAAATCACAGGAGTTGGAAAACAGTCAGCACTGAAATTGGTCAATTTCAGGGAATTCTGAGGGTGACTTTAAAGAAAATTTTCAAATATTCTAAGAATTGGTAACATTGAAATCTATTCGTTGAAACTGAATAGGTAAAACATGACACTTATCAAGCTGACATATTCCAGGCAAAACTGGAGAAATTTTGCAATATTTGTTCTCAGTAATACCATCCTCTATATAACTTACAAGTACATATAATTTCTCAGTTATTATATGCCCTGATTAACTATGCATCCACATAGTCTATTATCTCTTTAAATAGGAATTCATAGACAGTAGCAAAGAGTGAGACAAAGGTATCACAGACACATGGAATGTCTTGGCTTAGGAAGGGACCTGAAATATAATCTAGTTCTAGACATGATATTAGAATCATGCAATCATAGAATCCTAAGAGCTGGAAGGGACCATTAAGGGTCATCTAGCCCAACTCCCCTGCAATGAACAGGAACACTTACAACTCCATGAGATGCTCAGAGCCCCATCCAGCCTGTACTTGAAAGTCTCCAGAGATGAGGCATGCACCACCTCTCTGAGCAACCTGTTCCAGTACCTCTCTACCCTCACTGTAAAAGATGTTTTCCTTATATCAAACCTAAATCTCCCTTCTTTAAACTTGAAACCATTTCCCCTTTTTCTATCACCACAGACCCCACTAAATTGTTTGTCCTCTTCTTTCCTGTAACTCCCCTCTAATCCAAATACTTTTTGTATCTAAAATTTACTGCAACAAGGTAATTAATCTTCATCTCAAGTACTCAATCTCTGTGTCTACCTCTGAATGCCTAGGGTTATTTTCTGGTGGTAAAGACAACTGTCATGAATTGACTAGAGTAAATAACATTAATACCTCTTAGCTTCCATTACAAGGTGCCTGGATCCAAACTGCCTATTGAGAACGATCCCTGGTGCACGCTAACTTAATTCCCAGAAACTGCTCAGGTAAGAACTAATTGAGCTGGGCCCAAAAACTGAAGAAACTTACCTGTATAGATGATTGAATTCTAGTTCCCAGAGGACATTTTCTACTGCTTTTGATGTATCATTATAACTGTAACATCTGTTTGGAGCAAGAAGAATGGATTTTACTGTTGATTATTTTCTTGTGAAGTCATGGATTGTATAACATTGGATAAACCAGACCTGAAAGAAATTGCAGCTGCTAAAAAAAAAAAAAAAAAAAATCCGAAAAACCCATCCACCTTTCTAAGAATTTTGAGGAATTAAAAAAAGTAAAATTGATTCAAACACTGATATCAAATTTGTTTGAATTAACAAAAGACATACGGCAATCCCTTGGATACTGCTCATTCATACAGAGTGCCATCAGAGAAGAAGCAGAACAAAAATTTTGGCTTATCGTAGAATTAAAGAATTATTTGAGTGGGAAAGGGACCCTTAAAGGCCCTCTAGTCCAACGCCCCTGCAGGGAACACCTACAACTCCATCAGGTGCTCAGAGCACTTTCCCGCTTGACCTTGAATGTCTCTAGGGATGGGACATCACCACCTCTCTGGACAACCTGTTCCAGAGCCTCACAACACTTACTGTAAACATTTTATTTCCTTATATCCAATTTAAATCTCCCCTCTTTTAGTCTGAAGCCATTTCCTCTTATCCTCTATCTCATATCAAATTTGTAATATTTTAAAGCGCATTTTGGAATAAGGGCTAGAGTACACAAAGAGTCTTAGCCAAACAATTGGGTACTCATGTAATTCCTAGTGACCTTCAGTTCAAAACAGTGTGGAGTGTTTTGGATCAATATGTGAAGCTGGGAGCTCTGCTTTTTATTACTGAGGGATGATGTATCTAACCAGCAAAATTGCAAATTTCTTAAATTATCTCAGTGTTTTCACAGTGTAAGAACTGAAACAGTGTTTGAATAATTGTCTAAATACATTTGCCTTATTTTATTTTTATTTTTTTAAGTCTAAAGAAACTATAACTGAGGTATGCAAAGGCATGTTGGTACATAACTTCTTTAGGAGCTAAGCACTAGCTACCACTTATTCTTGGAATCAAAAGCTAAAATAACAGATACAGACATAAATCTGATTCTTAATAACTTAGAAGTAACAACTGACAATCAAAGTGAAAAATTCCACACTGTGTGTGTAGCAGCAGTGAGGTGAAACAGCTGAAAAGGAGCACTGCTATGTAGGTGTTAGTTAATGACATTTCATTACCTGTATGATGACCAGATATAAATGTCTTGCCTTCGAAACCTCACTTGTAACTGAACTTTGCATTATGCTCTTCCCTGGTAGCTTAATATTCAGTGTAAGTAGAAACTTATGGAGTTCTCCAGCAGCATACATTTCAAATATAAAGACTCATCAATATAAAGAGAGAGACACTTTGCCTACTGAATGCCCACAACATTCAGGTACAAAATCAATTTTTTGACTGGTTCAAAATATCACTTCCCACAGGACAGTGTAAGTTTAAACTTTCAGTGCTATGAGGTTTTCCCTGGAAAGCTGAGCTGTCCCATATGGGCTGCAGGAAAATGTACAAAGCCAGATAAGCTAATTTTATGTACTGTGACTTATTTAATCTGTTTTTAATGCTAACGTGTTCATTTATTTTATGTTACTTCCAAGCCCGTTACATTATCTCTTTCGCTTAATATAAATAAAAATATAAATCAGAGCTGTAGCTGTTAATGCTTCAGTAACACTTCTGCTACTGCTGCTTCAAAGGAGGCAAAAAAATGTGGATTATTTTCTGAGTATTTTTGGAGTCTATGTAAATTCTCTGGGTTGATCAACACAGTTCTGTGTAAGAATGGACTTGGGCCAAAACCTAAGGTATCATTTTTGCAAATATTTATGCATTGAAAGAGACAAGCAGGCACACAGTAAAATTTACACAAGTCAAACTTGATTAAGGTTCAGATTCACAAACAGATGAAAACCTTGACAGCTGATGAGGAACACAATGATCTTAAAATCTGCATGATCTGTCAGGGAATGTCTAAGATGATAATGGGAATTGCTGAAGAGAGGGGAATATCTGAAATATAGCCTGCGTGCTCGGTTTCATATAAGTAATTATCCCATGTAATAGAAATGGTCCAAGAATCTGCTTGGATTTTACACATAAATAACACTGCTAGATTCAACACTATCTTGCCCATTTTTATATTTTCTGTACATTGACCGAGCTGCATCTGAGGTCTGAAAAGTAAATTTTCTCCCTTGTGTTTTATTTATTTTTTTCTAATTCTCCTTTTATTCCATATCAGTTGAAGTCAATTAATATCTTTGTCATTAATAAGGACTTTTGCAAAAGGCAATATATATTTCTGGACACTGTATAAGAATCTGTCCTGGCCAAGGAGTATTAATGCTAAGACTAAGCTGACTGCAAATGTTATTGAACTTTCTAGCTTCCAGAAGGTGACTATGAAAATAATGTTCATCATTTCCCACAGATATGAGAGGATATCAAGTAAAATTATCAAGTGTCAGTTTACAAACTCACAACAGATATTTGAACGACAGGAGATCGCAGGACATACTGGAAGTCAAAAGTTTACATACACTCAAAAAGCAACTAGACAAATTTATGGGAGAACTATTCATTCAAGGGCTATTAAGCACAAAATGTGTCCGAGCCACGAAGTGCTGGAGGCGGGAAGAGTGCATCAGGGAAATATCATTGTATGTGCCCCTCATTAATTTTATTACTGTGTTTTTCCTAGCTATCTGCTTTTGACCACATCAGTAGAAAAAATATTGGTCTAGGTGGACATTAGCATGCCCCAGCATGGCCATTCTTGCAATCTTGCAAGAATTCTTGCAGTCACCCCCACGGATTCATCTGTGCCCACCTACAATCCAGACCAAGATTCTTCTCTTCGCTTTTCACTCTCAAGTACACTTTGGTACCACTCTGCCCAGATGTCTCAACAGGAGCAGGCCATTAACTGGTTCTTTACATACAAAGAGCTGTCATGGCTATGGCATAACTCCATGGGCACCAGTAGCCTAGTTCTTGTTGATGCTGTTTGTCCTTGTGCTGTCTTGTACAGTGTCAAACACATGCTGTCCTGTCCTGACTGGAGCTCTATCTCCTACTTAGTATTTTCTTTTATAGTTGCTGGATTTATTTGTTAATTATTATTTAAATTGTGAGAATTGATTAGAAATAGCTTGTTTTCCTTTTTATAGCTCATTAAAGTTAAGCTTCTGGAAGCAGTATACAGCAGCAATGATAAACAGACTTTAACTGCAGTTTCCTAAGATGGTTCCTTTAATGGGCTCATAAATACAGTTGCTGGTTGTTTATACTTTCATTATTGGGATCTATGGTTTAACAAAAAACCTCTGGTAAATTGACAAATATTTGCATTTACATTTTTTAATGGCTATAAAGAACTTGGGTGCAAATAATCTCCAAGTCAGTGTTCCTCAAGTTTGAGTCCATAATGCCTAGGACAATGGAAAATGTTTCAAACTAAAAGAGGGGGGATTTAGCCTGGATATAAGGAAAAAGGTTTTTATTATTAAGGTATTGAGGCACTTGAGCAGGTTGCCCAGAGGGGCAGTAAGTGGCCTATCCTTGCAGACCTTCAAGGTCAGGCTGGGTGGGGCTCTGAGCAACCTGGTGGAGCTGTAGGTGTCCCTGTCCATTATGGGGAGTTTGACTAGATGGCCCTTAAAGGTCCCTTCCAACTCAAACAATTCTATGATTCTATGATTTCTTGAGCTTTAAAGTGCAAATGGAGGGGACATAACCCTCCCTCCCTGCATTATTATTAGAAATCAATCTGGAATCAGGGAGCAGAACAAATCGTACCAGGTTTTGTTAAGCTCTCTTGGACCTAGATGATGGGTGGTGTCTGATGCTCCATGGAGTGGAGGGTCATTGTATACTGCTAGCTTTTTTCATCATTTCTAGCTATTAAATCATTTTAAAAGAAGATAAATAACTTACCATTAATTTTCATGAATACAGTTCTTTATATTAATATTAATGAGCACATTATAGTAATATGACATTTCCTTGTAAGCAGGATGACACCTACTGCGTGCAATCAAATGCCGTGTTAATGAAAGGTGTGGTCCATTTCACTTTGAAGGTGAAGAAAATTTGTACATTTCAGTATGAATGCAAGTGGAACATTAAGTTGTGAGCTAGGAAACAGGATAAGAGCTTAAGAAGTCTATCTTAAATGTGGCTTTACACACTTTAAAGCTGAGTTTATATTGCTGTCCTTTAGGGTGAACAGCAGAACTTGGAATAGGTGAAGAAAAGGCAAAAAAAGTTATCAGTCTGCTTCTTTATTAATTTAAGCTTTTGGTATGCAGGCACTTTCTGTCATGGCTATGTTTATATGCATCTATATTGCCCAGTAGCAGAAGGTGTATCCTCCTCCTTTGCCTGGAAATTCTTTAGCTATGAAAATAAAAATACATCCTATTTTAGGAGAAATGCAATTTTTTTTTCCTTTTTTACATTTCACAGCTTCCGTTTTAATTTGTGGTCCCTAGTCTTCATTACTATGAAGACCTTTTGTAAGAACTTGCTTACCACATTAAAGCTTTGATATTAAATTGCTCCTTATTTCCAAAGAGACCAACATCTCATTTATTTTCTCAGAATAAAAGCAAAGCTATGGGCTCTCATGTTGCATCATTATTCAGTACCTCCAAAGGTCTCCACTGGTGATATGTCCTCCTACATTTCCTCATGTTTTCTAAGCATGATTACATTCACAGTAAGGGCAATACATGAGATTCTGTATTCCCAAATCACAGGAGTTTCCTGGAATATAATGTTAAATCTCCCTAGGTATAGTTATTTTAAGTTTTAAAACCTTGCATTCAGTTAAACCAGGATAATTATGCAGAAACAATTAAGACATTCTGCACACTGTAAATCTAATTGAGCAGCTGGTTTTCACTGTGAATATCTTCTTCTGGTGGAAACTTTTCTTGTTCTCTCTTTTTCATTTTACAAAGTAACATTTTTCTACAATTGCTTTATAAATTCATTTTGAGAAATTCTTTACATATACATTTGTATGCAAGTAGTTATGTGCAATTTACTGGCAATAAGCACTCCTAAGTATACATGGCAAGCCACACTTCCTGGAGTATTTTATGGATTCTTCCTTTATCTGGTGTTGAAGTGAATCTGCGAAATGCAGATTCTGTAGTACCAGTAGAACATCATGCAGTAAAAAGACAAATGTCTTTGACTTCTGAATAGTTTTTACTGAAGGTTTCTAACTAAGGACGTATAACCTTGTCTACAGATGGTGAAACTAAAAACATATTGCCAGTGACTTGTACCATTCGGTGGCAGATCTGAGAAAGACCTCCAGGCTCCAGGCTTTTCATCAGTAGGTGCTTCTCCAACTCAAGTTTAAGTCCCCTCTTTTAATAGCTGTATTGCTTGGTTTTATAAGTCATCTAATTTGTTAATTATAGCAGAGCTCATTCTTTCCACAGCAGAAGATGCCGTAGTATCTGATAATGATGAAATTATTACAGAATTAACACCAAGATTGCTTCGATCCAGACATTAGTCTGAATGACCTTTGGATGGCTTCCTTCTTGTATTGTTTAGGGTGAAGGTCTGAAAGGAATGAGATATAGGTGAGAAAAACAAAGACAAGCAGCTGGGTTCTTTATACAAAAAACAGTACTGAAATCTCATGTCTTTCTTTTTGAAAGCTGCTAGGATCAACTGGTCCTGGTTATGGTACCACAGCCACACTGGGTAAACGACAGCCAGGAGTACTATTTGAAGATATTGGAAGTACTTAAATTCCACATTATTTCTGAGACAACATATTTTGGGAGCACCCTATTCAATTGGGCTATTTCTCCATTACAACAAAGAAAGATCATTAGCATTAGAAGGGTTTTCCCTAGTTTCTTTTGTTTAAAGTCAACCATTGCACGCTCCTTGGAAAGGGCCTTTTGCAGTGTTCCTCTTTGGAAAATGATGAACCTTCTAGTGTTCCCATAGGAATGATTTAATTGCTGACCATGTGTAATGGTTTTGAAAATTTGGATACAGGTTTTCCCCAGTTTTGGAGGAGGTCTAGGCATCTATAAGTGTGTTCTAAGCGGATTTTTTTTTCACCTAGAAGACTCTCAATCACAGGATGAACCATAATTTTCAGTGCACCTTTTCTGTTATGAGTGCAGGCTAAATGATCCTTTGTGGTTACAGGGTTAATATTTTACAGACTGCAGAGAGCAGCCTTTGCAGAGACCAGATGAATTTGTGGAAAAGTATCCCATGATACTTGTTCCAGTATGCCTGGAACAGGTAGCTTCTGTGTTATGTTTCCATCTGTGTGGCTTTTGGCTGTTGGTTAACTCACACCACCCTAGAGATGCCACAGAAGGCATGAAATCCAACCTTTCTTTGTAACATCTAGCTGGTGTATTCAACAACACAGCAATGATGTACTTTCAAGCAGTGAGAACAGTCAGCAATGATCAGATGTGTAAATGCTGTGAAATAACAAAATCCTTGCACAGTGCTTGAATAAAATCAGGGTAACAGATGTCATCATTACTGATGATCAAGAAAATTGAACCAGTGCTCAAGCATCTGTGTAAGGGAGGCATTATTTGCCACAGAGAATTACCTATCCATCAGTGGGAAATCTTAATCCAAAGACCATCTCCTTAGATGTAATTTGCATAAGCATCAACTTAGAAAGGGCAAAGGAGAAAGACTGTTTTATTAGCAATAGGCTGAGTCGTATTAATCTGAGAACTGCAAGGAATTCTTAAACAGAGAGCATTAATATGGCAGAAAGAAACAGAATATGATGAAAGGTTATTAGCTGAAGAAGAAAATTTGAATTTTAGTGTCCTACAGCTGTAAATAATCTAACCAGAATTACTTTCCAACAAATTACGAGATGTTTTTATATCAGGGTATTCATTTTAAAATAGATCTTTTGTAAAACACTAAGAGTTGAAACATTTATTCAAACCTCAGTCTCTCACTTCTGTTCAGTCTTTTAATACCACGCCTAAAAAGCACTTTATTGTTGGAGATTTTGTGCAAAACTTTGTTTATGAAAATAATGAACCAGATTCCAAATACCTTTGCTTGTAGAGGAAATATAAGACATCACTTAAGGATTATCACCTTTCTGGATTTCAGCAGAGGAGGGGAAGCAGAGAGAAGTGTCAGTCTCTGCTCATGGTAGCTCAGGGCAGAACTCATGGGAATGGCTCAAAGCTGTTCCAGGGGAGGTTCAGACTGAACATAAGGAAAACTTTCTTTGCTGTGAGGATGGTCAAATTCTGGAACAGACTTTCTGAAGAGCTGGTTGATGTTTCATGCCTGTCACTGTTCCAGAGGCATTTGGACAGTGCCTTTATGAATATGTTTTATATCCTTTGGTAAACCCTAAAGGAGTTGGGCAGTCAGACTAGGTGATCTTTGAAGATCCAATGGAACTACTGTATTCTAAGGGTTGGCTTGTCATGGTACATCCATCCCTAGCTAAACCACTTCTAAATATTTTCATTTACTATGCTATGCTGTGCAGATATGACTCATGTAGTTTACATGAGCTATCCCCAGTACCAGAGGCGGAGTAGTTATTTTTGCAGAGCTCTTCATGAGAATTGTTCACTCATCAACAGTGTTTTGGACATCTCCATGAACTTGAAAGATCAAGAACAATATTGTCTTCTTCAGTTTCAACTTCTGCTTACTCAAATCTTCATATATATCTCTGAATGAAGACTAACAGAAGAGACAGTCATATTTTCCTAAATGGAGCATCACAGTCAAGTGCTGGAGGATGGAGAACCCACCATTGTTTCTGAAAAACAGCCTTACTATTAAAAAACTGTGCCCAATCTGTGCCCAATCATTTATATGTCTGATCTAACCTTCCAGCTATGTCTGAATGCTCTTTAGTGACTGATAACTTGACCGGTCACTAGAAATACTGCCAAGGCATCACTCTCTATGTTACAAAACTATTCTGTGTTGCTCTTCTGTAGCTAACATATCTTGTCCTTAGCTGTTAAATTAGGAGGAGAAAGGAATGGTTTACATGTATCCTCTTATAACATCCTATCGTGGTAACATCAAGTGTCTTTCATGTTGATTTCTTCTTTCTTTATACAAGGATATATGCTTCCTTTTTTCCTCTCAAACTTCAAAGTAGAATTCACAGAATGTGTGCATCCCATCCCATAACCTCTCTCCAAGTCACTATTTGCCAAGTTTAGAGATATATTCTTTTGTAGGTGTGCTTCACATAATACAAATCCAGTAGAATCCTTTTAGAAATATCTGCATTTGATAATGTTTTCTTCACTGACTTCTCTCTTGGAGATCAGTCACCTGTTCTTAAGCCATTTAATACATGCCCCACTGATAATGCGTAGAGTTCATTTTTTCATCTGAATATCGCATGGTATCAAGGCAAATATCTTAATAAATGTAAATACTCGTATATTATTGAGTGCATATATATGATTAAGCCTCACAAGAAAATAAAATGAATTCCATGAGCTGTTCTTATAAAACAATATTGACTAGTGTTAATTATAATTCTACCTTTAATTTTCATTAACTGAATCCCGTATCAGCTTTGGGACTTTTCTGCTGGAGAATGATATCAGATTAACAGGCCTGTAGTTACTTAGATAATCCCTTTTTACTCACTGAATATCACTGAGAAATAGACCTTATTACATATTAATGTATCTTAAGATTTATTTATAGCAACCATCGGAATTCTGAGTATCTTAACTGTTTCTTTCAGGACTCACGGCTGCAAGTTAGTTCAGATTTAAGTTGCTTAAAAACTCAGATTTTCAAGTATTTAGCCAGTTGATTCCCTGTCATATTCTCTGCCCAACATGATGTTTGTCTCCCTTGGTTTATGAATGACTGTTCTCACATCCACCTGGCAGGTTGCTCTCAGGTGACTTTTCTATTTGGCTGTCTGCCTAGAAGCATTGGTGGGAAGCCAACTAGTAGGCAAGCCAAACAGCCTTCTTGCAGGTGGGACTAATGCAAGGTTCTTGGAGGACTTCATTAGGAAGCAGGTAACTGGAATCATCCTATTTTGCAGGAGAGTAAGTTTACAACACAGAATTAAATGTCAATCACTTCAAATTTCTCATCAAATACAAATTCCCCTTTTTCTGGTCAGATTATGGTATATTATTTCACATGCAGAAAAAAATGAAGCAAACCCATAATACTAACAAACAAAAAGAAAAAAAAAACAGCTTCTAAGTTGTACAGAAAGTGTAAAATGTAGTACGCAGAAAAATTTAAGAATGAAAACTGTTTGTTGCTCCCTCAATGCAAACTTTAAGATGTCAGATCTAGGGAGCCAGAACCTTTTCCTTATATTTGGAGCATTATTTCACACATTTCTTGAAATTTTATCTATTTGATAGGTAATCTGGCAGGAAAGAGAGAGAGAACATTCAGACAATCTATCTTCTGCCTCCTAAATTCACTAGTAATGAATAGAAGGAAATACTGGATTTCTGTAGGTAGTAATTTTTTGATGCAACCAGAAGAAAAAGAAACAAGAAATAGGAGTCAGACAAAATGCTTTATTTTCAATAATTAGAGTTTAGCCTCTATCAGCCACTTGGAATTTCCTTTGAAAATCTTACATAAATCCTGAATTATTTGAGTCTGATTACATGCATAGATTAAAGTCTTCTGGAACTTGCTAAAAAAAATTCTGGTGGTTTTTATTTGAATATGCATTGATGTGTTTTATAAAGGAAGGAAACACCATTAAATATATTTTGCAGAATATGAAATTGTTAGAGATAAAATGAAATGATGCATAAACAGCACAACAGTAAAGTCCATGACGGTGAACTGTGAGTTTGGATTGCAATTTTTGGAGAAGATCCATCCCAAAGAATCTATGAGGAGTGTCCTGGCAGGGCACAGAGCTCTGAGGTTTACCTGGGGAAAACTGCTGTGTTTTACTTTTGTCTGTTTGATGGGGAGAGAAAATCTACACCACAGAGAGTCAGCTCAACATTTCTGTTTACTGGCTGAACAACAAGATGAAGGATTTCCCTGTTGTGTAGTCATCTTTTATTGCAAGACTGGTCCACAAGACAAGAATAAAGCAAAGGGCAAAGCAAATGGCCCAGATCAGGGTTGGTAGGGGAAGTTAGATACTGGAAAAGTAATAACAGTAATGATGCCAAAAGAGGAACAGAGTGAAAGACCAGCTGAGCATAAAAGAGGAAACAAGTAGGAAAATTGAAAACAGTGACTGAAATAAAGACAAATACTGGGATGCATTTAAAATTCTTCCTAAGCAGTTCTTAAATTCACGCCGTTGTTTTGAGGAGCAGCTTGAGGGCAGCTGAGAAACTTGAGCTAGGCAGAGAAACTTCTTTTAGGTGTACCTACTGAAGTGGGTTATCTACAGAGATAAATGGGACAAATTCAGCTTCAGTGTAGATACAAGTATTTCTGTCACTTAGGAAAATGCCAATATATATTTGTCTCATGCCAGTTGCAATTCTTAGATCAGCAGCCAGCTATCATTTGAGGACAAAAACACTTGAAAGTTGTCATGTCTGTACTTTCTCTTACTACAACCAAAGATCATGTTGAGAGGATTACTCTTGGTAATACACAGCTTAGGTTTCCTATGAGTGCAGGGGACCATCATTCCTCTGGCACTGGGGATCTCAAGCTCTTCTCATTTTCTTCCTCACCGAAGAACTCCAAGAGATCATTTTATGTCTGCTCTTGAAGATGAGTTTCCATTTAAACAGTGGGGAAAAGGAGAATGGACATTGATCCAAGTGCCATTGAGGATATGGCTATAGTTTGGATTGATGATTAAAATCCACAAGATCTTAGTCTTTTTATGCCTCTCTTAGGTGGTTTGTCTTTTTCTGAGCTGTTGAGGGATATGTGTCTTTTAACAGAACAGAAAACAATTCTCTAATTTGAAGTGCAGTGAGACATGCGGGACCAACTGACCTACCACTCCCTCACCTTTGAAAAAGAGGACAACAAGGGGAAAATACACAACTGCACACCGGTATGTTGGTTTGGCCATTAATGACACCCTCCAGACAGAAGGTGGTTAATCTGTTGATTTAGTCAGTGATGCAGTATCTGTATCAGACTTGCTTCTTTCTCATTTATTTGATGAATTGATGCTTCCAGATTCCTTCTCCCTTTGGAAGTCAAAAGCCCCAGTGAATCTGATCACTTTCTCTCTTGCTAATCCCACAATGACTGCATTCAATTTATGTGTGGTTGTTTCTGTCACTGTGAAACTCAGCTAAGTAGCTATTTGCATTTTATTTTTCAGTCAGCTCCAAGATGAGTGTCCAGCACGTAGCATGCAACTTTTGTTGGCTGAAAAATACACAAGCTGTGTGCAACATTCTGCAGATTCTCTCCATTTGATTTTGCTGGATGATAAAACTATGTTTTTTTTTTGTTTGTTCATTTGTTCATTTGTGTTTTTTGCTTTCTTTTTCATTGCAACCCTTCTTGTCATAAATTATGTGCTGAAGAGCATTACATTTTCCTTCCTTTATAAAGGATATGAATACATATTCAGATAAACACCATCTTCTTTTTTTTTTTTTTTTAACATGTTCCTGAAGATTTTATCTGCTGAAGCATCTCATTTCATGACAGTGTTTTGTGTACTACTTTACATTTGCACAAATATGTGGTACACTTCTTGTCTTGGAGTTATTGAGCTTGTGTATCTTTGTTTTTAGCATTTAGTTTATTCATCTTAATATTTATCAGAGAGGTAGGGCCAAATAGCAGGGAAGGGGAATCTCTGGCAAATAGAATGAATCTATTCAGGATAATTTTTTTTGTGTGTCAGTTAAGTCAAACTGTGCATCGAGCTTATTTCCTGTAATTTAGAGTTTTCAGTTACATACCTTGTATTCTTAGTAAGAAGCATCATAAATAGTAGGTCCAAGTATCAGATTAATTCAAGTACTAAATGGGTGTTTACTTACACTCAGTTTATTCAGTGTATTCATGTAAGTGTAAGTAAGCTGTCTCAGCAGTGAAAGAGCTCTTGCAGAGCTTAAAGGGCAGTCACCAAATTGCTGAATAACTGGTTGGAAGGGGACTCCTGAGATCTCTAGTTAAGCTCTCCTGCTCAAAGCAAGGCATTTTGCTCACAGCATTTTCCAATTAGAGCTCAAATATCTCCAGGGATGGACATTTCACACCCTCTTTGGGCCCTTTTCAAAAATGTGACCATCCTCATGGTGATTATTTTTTTCCTGTCTAGCTAATCAGTATTTTTGGTGTTTCAGCATGAATTCATTGTCTTTAGAACTATTGCTGCTCTCCTCTGAGAATAGCTTGTCTCCATCTGTTCTGCACCCTCTCATTATGTAGCTGTTATTCTCCTCAATGAGAAAGAAATAAGATCTCCCATGAGCCATCTCTAGGCTGTTTAAACACACTTTCCTCAGTTTTTCCTTGTATTTAATTGCTCAAACCTACTGGTCATCTTCATGTCCCTGTTCCAGGTTCGGTGGACCTTTATTTCCTGGTATACTGATTTCAGGGTTCCTGGGCACTTCCAGTTAACTGTCACAGACATGGAGAGTGGTAGAGTGACACTCTATGGGGCTAATATCACTGAAGTACCCAAGGTCAATGAGTGGTTCTAGAAAAACAAAGAGGTTGAAACTGGAAACGTGGCAAAATGATTAAGGAAAATTAAAAAATGTCTCTAATTGATGGGAACAGTGTGATACTGAGAGAAAGCTTGTCACCCTCATCTGAAGTGTGATCTGGGAAGGAAAGCATGGACTTCTCATCCAGTGCTTCATGATGGGTAGGAATGGACTTGTAGCCATTAAGATCTGGTGATTTCAAATACTGCTTGAAGGTGACATTATTAATCTGTTATATCTTCGGGTGATTTCTGAATAGGATGCTTTATATCTAAATAATTTAGGCACACAGCTCCTTTCCACCTTTTGTTCTGGGTAAGGAAAATCTTATGGGATGCTGAATGCAAAATAAAAGTTCTCTCCCTTCTTCCAGGATCTTTCTTCAAAGAAATTCAATCAGACTGCTTTAATGCAGGTTATAGAACTCTTTCTGGTTTTGTTTCTTTGTATGTAAGCCGTATGGTCCCTGCTGTGGTTTAGTTGAGAAAAAAAATAACAAATGTGATTTCAAACAGAACAGAAATTATGCTGTAGTTAAAAACTCTCCGAAGAAATATAAAGCATTAAAGCAAACACACATCTGCTTTTGAATAAAACCAAATCCTCCAAGCAATGTTCAAAGATATTGTCAAAGTAATTAACATACTAACAATGAACTCAGGTAACAAATTGGATTCTGAAGTCAAATAGATAGACAAAGTAAGTTTTGAAAATTTGGACGTAATTCCTCTTTCTAAAATGTTTGAATTTAAATGGCATCAATTTAAAAGCCTTTAATATTAAATCTTTAATGAAAACAGCCACTGAAGGCAAAGATTTATTTTCATCTAAGCAAATTACAAACCCTACATTATTTTCATAATGTAAAATTTCCCATGTGGAAGATTTTGAAGTTTTGCCTTTTGGGTAGTTACTTAAGGAGAAAGGATCATTATGCTACACAACAAAAGCTATAGGCAGTTGCTATTTTTAATGGGATGTATTATGGTAGCACTCAGCCCCTCTCTGCTAAACACTGTATACGCATACTAATAAAGACAACTCATATATAAAAACAAATCCAAGGCAGATCAAGTGTCAGAGAAACATCGCAGTACCTACAGTTTGTAGAACAATGACTTTGATGTACAGCAAAACTCTGTGACTCTCCCATAGAAGAGATCCAGAGCAAGGTATGAATGAATTAAAGAGGCAGCTCTCACTTTAGTGCTTTTAGGATACCAGTGTCACTGCTAAGACAGAATAGTGAACTGCCTTAATGTCTGTACAAATTGTCCAGACATACCTCCTTCTGTGCTGGATATAGTCAGGTTACTTTTTCAGTAGATGTGGAAAAAAGTAGAGCAATCCTATTTTCCATAGCCTTGTGAGATTTTAACGTTCAGAAGGGAAAGATACATGTCTTCATGACATCCAGTTTCTGTTCCCAGTTTCTCAGTATCCTCTTAAAGGGTCCCCAGTGGATGGTGGATACTGTTAAAACAAATAAAATGACAATAAGAACTGAAGAATCATTCTATCTGCACACAAAGTCAATAGCAATTGTTTGCAGGGTGAGCTCAAGGAAATAAGGCATCACAGTTCCTCAGGACATGTGTGGAAGTTATAAGTCAAAGTCTGCCTACAGAGCTTGTTTCTAAGTTGCATTTATTGCAATGTCACAGTGATGTGCCAAGGAGGCCTCTGAGGTACCAATGCCAAGTTTATCCTGCCAATGATCATTTTGTAGATTGCTGCTGCATTTTCTGCATCACAAATAACACTATTTTCATCACACTGTATGTTATCTAGTGTGTGTAGGTGAATATACTTATACAAGGATCTGCAGCAACTTTGTTCAGTAAGTATTTTGTAAATATTGCAAATATTGAAATATTGAGGAAATCTTTCACCAATGCATTCTGCAACTGAACACTGAGTCACAAGTTTCCTCAGGTACATAATTTACTTGAATTTAAGCCTAACTCATTCTGGGTGAATGCAGTGATTCTGATTAAAAATATTAAACATACTTAAAAAAAAAAATGATTTGCTCTTGTGTGTGCAGCATTTTGTTTGGCAGTTGTGCAGTGAGCATTAATGCTAAAGGTTAACAGTGAAGAGAAAAGCCTAATCAGGCATTTGTACAGAGTTTTAGTCTAAGCTTTGACATGCTCAGCAGCATGAAGAGTTGAGTGACCATTTGCAAAGAATGCTCTGAAGGTAGCCCAAGATATGGATGTTCTAGGCACATCAAGGGTTATGTTGGCAGTCAACTTTTGTGTTTGAGAATCTTCCTTTTAGACTTCTTCTGTGGACTAGGTGGAGAAACTACATGGCTAAGTCCTATCACCCATTTTACTCAGGCACAGAAAAAAAAACAAATTATCCTTGGTAGCCACTGTTCATGCTATTCACCTTGAACTTACAAAGACCTCCACTGGGAATGCCAATGCTGCTAAATGCAAGAGGGCAGTGACTGATCAAAGCCAAATTGTACAGATGGGCTCGCATCAAATCTGCTGAACATATCCATCTTAGATGGCACCAGTCAAAGTGGTCCAAAGCAGAGCCTTGGAGGGAGACACAGAGAATCTGGGTCTGGCACTCTATCTTTTCCATGGCTCTTTTTGCTTAAGGGGTGCTTAAGTACCCCTATGGAAACATGCTGGAAAAATTTGTGGTCATAGAAGCTACCACCAGTCACAGAAAGATCTGTGCAGTTTTAGATGGAGAAAAATTATGACTTTGTGTAAATTGCCCTTTGGAAATGGTGCCCTGAGGATCTCAACAGACAAACTAGGCCCAGCAACTGTTTGGGAAACTGATTTAGATGGGGACAGATTCATTCCTGGAATGGGTCAGCAGTTTTGTAAAATATATGGTTGTGTTCCAGTCCTGTGAATGTGCCCTATACAGACTTTCATGGTCATAGTCTTAGTGACCAATGTGAAACCTATACAACAACATAACAGTGTCCTCTGATCTGGAGCCTGACTCTACTTGACACAAATAAGACACAACCTGCAAAAAAAAGGGCTTGAAATGGGACTTAAATGATATGCTTACACACCTTACACTAAAAGTGAATGGTGAAGTCAGGCAAAGAACCCAGAAAGCCCATTTGCTTACATTAACATCTGAGGACTTAAACATGTTCCTTCAGATAATGTTAATTCTTCTTGTATTTACCTTCACAGTGCACATTTATTAGAGCTATAGTAAAACCTTTCTGCTACATGCAATGTGGGGAGAGATGACTGCCCTCCAAGGCCATCTGTAAACTGTTGAAATTAAATAAGGTTAATTCATTTATGAAAAAGTGAAATGGAAACATAATTTTAATGTGCTCTGTGATATAAAGGAAGTGAGCTTTGAGAACTTGAGCACTGCTGTTACCAAGAAGAAATAAATTCAGCAAAAACTCAAATCCCATTTCCATATATATTGCTGGTCTTATCAGTGTTTTGTCTAAAATGTGAAGTAATCGTAATTATCTGAATTACAATCAAAAATAAAAGTCAGCACGGTGCTCCATCTTATTAAAATTCAACACTGGAATAATGTTACTTTGGAAAAACCTCATGTGTATGCCATAAATTAAACTTTGAAGATTCAAATAAATTACTTCTGCAGCCAAATTATTTTCTCATGTGAAAAACAGGAACACTGGAAAACTTTCCTTATAAGAGGTACATTTGGATCTGTTTTGTGAAAGGCAGTAATTAATACAAATGAATCTACATAGGTTTTCTAAAACATTATCTAGGAACTGGTGCATGTGGTTCAGATATGCAAAAATCATTTGTAGCTTACTCTGATTAACTTAAAACACCTAAATCGTCTGTACATATACAGTAATTTCTCTGTGAAGAAAAAAGCTATTGCAGTAAAATGTGAACTTGCAAGACTAATACATATACAGATACTGAATCAAACTCTATCATTTCCCCCAGTGAGGTGGCAAATGTTATAAAATTTCTGCTACTGTACTTCTGCATTCCTAAAAATTTTGGTTTTGTCTGTCCCAGGTTTTTCAAGCACCGAATCATAGACTCACCAAGGTTGGAAAAGACCTTCAATGTTATTTAGTTCCACTGTACACCAATATTTCCCCACCAAAACATGTCCCTTAGTACAACATGTAAATATATCTTGAACACCTCCTGGGACAGTGATTCAACCACCTCTCTGGGCAGCCTGTTCTATGTGTTTACATTCATGAATTTGCATGGAAGCAAAGTCATATAGACTAGATTTAAATATGCAATAGACATAAAGTGATTCAAGTGTTTAACTTTTTCAACTGCAAATAGGCAAATGTTGAGAAAAGGGGAATATCTGTATTTTCTTTCTGTAGACATAGACCTCTGATTGCAGCAGTGAGGAATCAAGCCAAGAGCACAAATCCAGTCCTTCACCCCAGGATTACGCTTCCATCTTCTCTCTATGCATGAGTCTTATTTCCATATTTCATCACATTAATGATTGTCTCCCACAGTTGCATGCTGATTATCTTGCCAGTTAAACAGAAAATCCAGGTTTATGTTATCTGCAAAGAAATTAAAATGCCTATGCTCTTGACAATAGATTGTTGCATTTACATTTCCATTCTGATATCCAGCTGCACCTGGATGAAATAAAATCCTATCTAAATTGAATGACAATATTTTCTTAAGACCTTTGAGACTATTACTAGGGATTTTCAAAGAGTCAATCCAATTTCTTCTATAATTTTGTAATGGCAAACTGCTTTCCAAAGGTTTCCTATCATTTTTCACACATTTAGAAGGGCAAAGCTGCAGGAAGAATAAGATACAGATGAACATTAATTAAGGTGAAGCAGCAGGGCTATGTAAATTATGAAAGGGGTGCTTATTGCTGAATTACAGATTGATTCCTTTTGGAATCAAATTCTATTTTCCATACAGATTCTGTTTAAAATGAGATAGGCAAGGAGGAAATGAGCATTTGCTCATATGCAATGTACGCTGTTTCAGATTCTTCTTAGGTGATTTCTAGAATGACATGACATTAAAAAAATAAGAAAAAAAACCAACAAACATATAGAAAAAGTAGGTCAAGGTTTTGCATTCAAAAAAGAATATAGATGGATAAACTTTATGGCAAATTGAAGCAGTTCAGAAAAGTGAATGAAATGGTGTCTCAGAAAGATAACAGGAGTAATAATATTTAGCATTTTCATTTCAATCTTTTTATGCTATAGTTAGAAATATAGCTTTATGTACATCAGATATGTGAAATCCTTGAGCTCTCATGGAACTAGCAGACTATTTCAATTAATAAATTTTTTTGTTCTTCAGCAGTTAAGGAATACCACTCTACACTATCCTTCAATTATTTTTATTCATTTCCTTTACTGAGGGCTCTGCTGGCATCTTTCGTATGTTGTGTGACTCCTGCAGCCATTTCCTGTGAAATCTTGTCTTTGTTGTCCCTTTTTAAAAGAGGCAGGACCAGCTTCCCAGTGTTCTTCGTGAAATTTAGAGCAGAAGATTTTCAGAATGCTCTTTTTTTAACATCCACCTCTCATGTATGCATGGAAACATAGAACCAGCATCTCAACAGGGGAGTAGAAGACAAGGGGCTGATACAGACCTCACTGAACACAACAACCTCATGACCCAATGCAAGGAGCAGTTTTTCCAGGAAACAACACAGAGAATGCTTTCTGCACCATTTGAATAGATAATAGATTTCTTATACAGATGGCAGAAGTACTGTGTAAAGTCTAGCATCAAGCTCTCACTCCGTTCTTATATCTGGGGTCTGTAGAGGATGCTACATTTCGCTCTTATTGCATGTGGCTTAAGCAGGATCTTGAGCTTAACTGTGACACCCGAATGGAAGTGAACAGAACTAATTCACTCCAGCTGAAGTACAGAAGGCTTAATGGGGTAGAAGCTCTTAGGGGAAAGGACACAGCAACTCAGATTTCTTATGTCAAGTGCATAACTTTTTATCTTTCCCTTATACAGTTCAATAATCTGAACACACAGATTAACACAGATTATTATTAACTCTTTGCATTAAAGGGCCTAAAGCTGTGTGCCATATGATACAATTAAAATGCATGGGAACGTGGGCAACCTGATCTAGTTCTTGGTCTAGTGGCCAGCAATCCTACCTGGTGCAAAGGATTTGGAACTAGATGATCTTTGAGGTCCCTTCCAACCCAAGCCATTCTACAATCCCTTTTCATCCTTCCTGCTCCTTCCACAGTAGTAAGCAGTGGAATATTCAGCTGTCAAAGTAGAATCCATTGATTCTTTAACAGCTAAACTTGACTCAGTGTCTATATATATATAACCATTCAAGATTAGGGTTTGATTTTTGGCCTTCAATAACAAGACCTCATTAATATGTCACAGAATCACAAATTTTCTTGTGTTGGAGACAACTTCCTATACTCATCTAGTTCAACACCTCTGGTTAACAGGGTTAAGCTAAGAGCAGGGCTGGCTTTTTTTTTTTTTTGTGTGTGTGTGTGTGTGGGGGGGTGTTAATTAAATGATTATTTTACTGCATTTCTTTATTGACTTGGTTTTCAACTTTTCAGGTGTGATTTTCTCACCTTGTGTGAAGAAGGTGAGGTTGTGAATGTGTTACACTGGACATGCAGAGTTTGTTGATGGTATGTAAATCAAGAGAATCCAGTCTGATCTTGATGTCCATTGATGGCTAGATGAAAGTGCCTAGAATTTCTGTTTTTAGCCCAGACTTATGGCTTATTTGAAATGTGGTGAAATGTGGCTGATAATCATCAGCATGTGGGTATTGATGACTTAGAAATGGATGGAGGCAGGCATTACAAGTAGGGAAGAAGAGGGAAAAGAAAGAGAAAAGAAGGAAGGGATTCTTCTGATAAAATAGGTATGTCTATTTATTCAATTGCTCAAAAATGAAAAAGGACCTTTGAGTAACCTGTCCTGGACAAGAATCTCTGCTGGAACAAAATGTGTTAAATTCAGTAACTTTCATGGCTTTTTGTTACATATGGTATATAAATAGCTAGGACCAAATTTTCAAATTGTGACCCCACAAAAATTTTAACCTTGCAAATAATAGATAATTTTATTTCCACTTTTAACTACTCTACTGTCATAATAATAGGCTGTAGCCACACCCATGCTAGTAAATGAAGTAATGCCAAGGCTTGTTCTTGTGTGCCATCCCACCTGTTGTATTGTGAGAATTATCCCTGATATGGTTTTAGCCAGAGGCATCTAGTGTTCTGTCAAATGCCTCCCAAGCCAAACTGGTAACCATTCAAAGATGGTTCCCTACAGGCAGTTTGGATAAGGACATCCTACACTGGAGGCTGAAAGAGTTTTAAAAGATGGACAAAATATGATCTGTGCCATTTTGTTTCAGTATTAAGGATCAGCTCTGTAACATTTTCTTCAGTGTTCCAGCTTGTGTTTGCTAGCCAATGGAAAACTACCAGTAACTTGCATGGCAAAGAACTAGGCTTCTGCTATTGAAACTCATGATGTCAAATCATGTACCTATAAAGCATTACAATGACACACAGTTAGCATTTATCAATCTAACCATGTAGAAATATGCAATAAAAAACAAAAACAAGACAAAAAGCAAACAAACCTGTGCGAGACAGACGTTCTGCTATCCTCTCTGAGCATATAATATCTACCTTACCTTATGTATCTATATGAGGTGCCCCGAGCACTGGAATTGACAAGCAGTGGGCTTCTTGGACTAATGGATCAAGTGTAAATTGTAAAATACAGCTACTACTTCTTGCACCTGCACAGTATTACATGCAGTGATAGCATGTGAGCTATAGCAATCTACCTGTGTGCAAATGGGCAATTCTGGGATTTTCTAATGCCCACCAACTGGACTAAACATATTAAGCCATTAGCTTTCACCTGGCAAATATTCTAGACTATGAAAGTGGGAAGTGGAGAATAATGATATTACTAGTAACAACATCAAGCGTTTGCTATCTGAAAGGGTGAAGGTGGACTTTCCTGTAGGTTAACAAGGACACAATTACATCCAGTTTTGCTACTGTGGACTGTAATGAGTTAAAAACAAACAAACAAACAAACTTGGGGATTTACACCAGTCTTTAATAGAAATCTAAAAGAATAACGTTGTTAGCTTAGTAATTTATTCAGTCTGAGGGAAACAGAATACACTGTACTTCAACTCAGATAGTTTAATGTCGCATTCTATTTCAGAACTGCAGCAGACTTCAGAAGTAAAAGTGACACAGGGATGTCTGGAATAGAGTACAATCAGCAAGTGTTTTTCCACCAGTGAAAGCTCTCACCATCCATTAAAAAAATTAATCAGTATTTAAGGACTTTCTCTCTGCCATTTGCCTTCTAAGATAGAGAGGCCAAGTCAATTTACAAAAATGCTGAAGTTCTAAAAATTAATGATATCATTACTATTCAATTGCAGTGGACTGTTAGACAGAAAATCATGTTATGAATGAAGTTCTTTTATCCCATCTTGAACCAGCCTAGTACTTTAAATACTTGACTAGTTCTTCAATGCAAGTAAACATGGCCTATATTCAAGAGGAGCACATGCTTTGAGCAATTCATAGTGAGATGAACTGCTATTAAGTGAAGATGAATGCTATTAGACACATTTTAAATGCTTATCTCAATTGTAAAATTAAAAGGTAAGCATAAATGTATGGTTGAGGTCAAAATTACTGGAGCCCTGAGGGCACTTCTGGCCCTTACTGTACCTTCCCACCTCCCTTGGGCACCCTACTTCTGGCCAAGGGAATTTATTTCAGCCCAGTCAAGTCCACCAGTCCCTCTCCCAGTAACACTGCAAGATGCCCTTCTTCAACACATTGAGTGACACTGTGGTCAGTCCTTGTTTGGATTCTCATGACCCTGCCATGAAAAGAGATTGCAGTTTTCAGTACTACTTCTTTCACTGCCAGCTCTGTAATCTATTCACATGGAAGCTGCATGCCTCTTCTCAATTTTTAATATTACACATTTGAAGTAGTTTTTTTTTTATTAAAGGCTAGACCAAGTGATTTATACCTCTTTGTAATTAGATATAGCAATAAGAATAATGTCTCACATTATACTGGAATGTTCTTTTAAACTTTGTCATGTAATTTTAAAGACTTAATTGATATGGTGATTGGTATCTTAATTCAACTGTTACTTGACTTGTGGGTTATTTTTTGATTTGCTCGAATAAATGGCTAAGTTGTCTGGGATGTAATTGTCTTCCGTTAGGGCTTTCTGTGAATATATTTTTAATTTCCAAGTGGTTCAGTTCTTACCATGTCTATTCAGATACTTTTATCTTTTTCTAGTCACATTAGTGCCAATAATGTTGAATGGGAAATACGACTGGATAAATAATGTTTTCAACACATATATTCTAATTTTCTGTGTTCTTTCTATACTTTCAGTCTCATAAGTACTCAATGTAAAGGGGAAATGGGCATTGTTGTTCATATTTTCTACAGTTCTGGGCACTGGAATATTATATATTATTATTCTGTTTCTCTCTGTATCCAGGCAGATACCTGTGAATCTTGACAATGACCATCATTTATCTGCTGTTCTCAAAAACATGACTAGATTGCTGAAGACTACCATCATCAAGATTTGGTATCATGAGTATGTCTATCCTACTGAATTAAATGTGCGTATGACCATTGTCTGTCTGTGAGATCAACTGACACAGAATGATAAATATCTATGTAAATAAATGATATTGGCCTTCAAACCAGGAAGGCTGAATGAAACCTGTCTATAACACAAGAACAGATTATGATTTATGCTATCAGTAGTGCCAAAGAAATGTCTTGGAAAATGCTAATTGTCCTTTACCAAAAGCTATGCCATGGATAAAAAGAATCTCATTCCATCATTTTTTAAATTGTCACTAGCATAATCTATTTTAGATGTACAGCCTCAGCTTTTCTGTTTATAGGTCTGAGTGCTCATCAGATCATCCACTTGGACATCACATTGTTCCTCAGGAATGATATGATCACATAAGAAACATTTTTTTTTCACATAATAGAGGTTGAACTACATGGTTTTGTGCAGGCAAGACATTCAGAATTTCCTCTGTGCTTGAGTGGCTCCTGTTCAAAAAATCATGGTCAGCACTGCCATGGGTTGCATTAAAAAACGGGTGGCCAGCAGGGAGAGGGAGGTGATTGTCCCCCTCTACTCAGCTTTTGTAAGGTCCAATCTGGAGTACTGTGTCCAGACCTGGGGCCCCCAGCACAAGAAAGACACAGAGCTCTTGGAACCTTGGGTCCAGAGGAGGGTGAATAAAATGATCAGAGGGCTGGAGCACCTCTGCTATGGGGAAAGATTGTGGGAACTGGGCTTGTTTACCTTGGAGAAGAGAAGGCTCTGGGTAGACCTCATTATGGCCTTCCAGTACTTGAAGGGAGCATATAAACATGAGGGGGAACAGCTGTTTACATGGGTTGATAGTGATAGGAAAAGGGGGAATGGTTTTAAACTAAGACAATGGAGATTTAGGTTAGATGTCAGGGGAAAGTTTTTCACTCAGGGGGTGGTGATGCACTGGAACAGGTTGCCCAGAGAGGTTGTGGATGCCCCATCCCTGGAGGCATTCAAGGCAAGGCTGAATGTGGCTCTGGGCAGCCTGATCTAGTGTTTGGTGACCTTGTGCATGGCCAGGGGGATTGAAATTAGATGATCTTTGAGGTCCTTTTCAACCCAGGCCATTCTATGTTTCTATGTAGAGACATAAGTAAGGGACAGAACGCTTCGGTTGGAAGGGCCCTCAAAGATCATCTAGTTCCAGCCCCTGCTGCAGGCAGGATTACCAACCACAAGATGCCTGAAGCCCCATCCAACCTGGCCTCGAACATCTCCAGGATTGGGGCATCCTCAACTTCCCTGGACAGCCTATGCCAGTGCCTCACTATCCTCTCAGTGAAAAATTTTCCCCAACATCTAGTATAACTCTTCTCTCTTTCAGTTTAAAACCATTTCCTTCAACAGTTTTACACTTAGTATTTTTCATGAGGTGTTCTCAGTGTTCCTCAGGGGGTAATCTGAAGTGTATACAGTGTGGAGATTCTGGGAATTTAGCTTCAAGTGCACAGCTGAAGTTGTCTAGCAAGGCACTGAAAATACAATGGAGTGTATAAACATCCTAGTCTGTCTGAAGGCAAAATGTAATCTTACCCTTGTATTATTGACAAAGAAAGAAAAGAAATGGAGCCTGTTTGTTTTCTGTGCTTAAAGATGGAAAGGATTATTTATATATGACTTTTCAGCTGATTGCTAACTTTTATGGTTTATTTTATTTCTATCCAATGTGGCTGTCTATGAATGTAAATACTTTTGTCACAAAGATCTAGAATGACATCTCGCTGTACAATATAAAAAGATAATGAGACCCCTTGTGCTGGAGGGAATAAATCTCAGCTGATTTGGATTACCAAGCTGGAGATCTTGCTATATTTGTGTGTGCTATAATGACTCACCTCTGCCAAAGGCATCTGACCAAGAGACTACTTAAAGTGAAGTATTTTATTCAGTGGTTAAACAGCACATTTGAGAAAACGGAGTTGAAAAACAAAGTGCACACTTACTCCTGTCTAATTTTATTTTTTACTGTGAGTTCCAAAAGATAAAACTTCTTTTTGTGTCAGAGGAATTAACATGTCCCTTTCTTCAGGGATAGGGAACTATGTCTAAACTGGAGACTCTGGGAAAGCTGACTTAGGGACTGGAGTAATCTAACAGGGCTAGGATGGAATTTCTCATCAGGACTAATTAACCTGGCAAAATGGATCTTCACTACAGTGCTTCTAGCATCTTGATGCCATGTTGTTAGTAGTATCACTCTTACTGTGTCCTGCTTGGCCTAAAGGCAGCTAAGCTTTGTAATATCTTCACTATCTCTGTATGCCTGGAACCTGATTTCCATAATACTCTTATTTCTTTGTGTCAAGACCTGGTTATGAACTCTTCTTTCCGCCTCTGACTTTTTATTTCTCCCATTAGTTTACCAGCAGTTAACTCAGGAAGTATCCCAGTGATCAGTGTTAGTGTTGGTAAGTAGAAGCTGTTCAACCTTTACATCAAGTAAGCAGTGTTTATCATGGCATGGATTGTTGTGAGATGAGGAAGATGGATTGATACAGTTTTTTCTTGAGTCTGACACACCATCATAAAAATCCACTCCCAAAATTCCTATTTTATAGATGCCCATGACTATTTTGCATAAGCCAGAAGAAACCAAAACCCTGATAATCATTTACAAACCAGAAAAAGGATAATTTCCCACTATCATTTACCATAAAAGCAGAAACAGAAAATTTCTTTTCTCTAGTACCTAGAATGAAGCTGTGGGAATTTTGCATCATAGATTTAGCTTTATATAACCTTAGGCATTTGTCAGACAACAAATCCAACTAATCTAACATCAGATGTCTCAAAGTTACATGAGATGAATCTCAATTTAACAGAGATTTACTGTCTAGTCTAGTGCTCTGTTGTGTCATGAACATGCATTCTAGATGGATTTTATCTACCAATACATACACCATTATTGAAGGCTCAATCATTCTCATGTAAAACCTGTGATTTTAGAGAGAATCAGTTAAGGCTGATGCGACTTCAGTCCTTGAACCACTGAATTTGTCTTTGTATGACTCAACTGCCAGTTTGTAAATTCCTCGTTTAGGCAGTTTAATAAAAACAGCCCAATTTATTGATTTCATTTGTAAGTTTTGTTTAAAATGCACTGTTTCTGGGAGGGAATAACAGGTCTGGTAATTAAAATTATTGATGATCCCATGTGCCACAGCTGTCCTGCACACACTTGCATATATATGTAAATGAACAGACCTATTTGCTAATTTGTTTTATTGTTTTAGTTTAAAGAAATACAAGTCACCTTGTGACTAAACATTTGATTGTTTTGATTATTACACTAGGCTATGCCAAACACTGTAAGGGTTCATTGATTTTTCAAGTTACTTGAAATGAGTTCTAAAGACTTTTTTTTCAATCAGTCCCTGAGCTTTGATACTGTGGCCCCTTCTGCAAAGATTTTGTGCAGTGCTTGCAGACCCTTTTCTGTACTAATGTTTATGGGTGCTTGACAAAGGCTGAACTTTTTCTGACAAACAGCTTGTATATCCTTGAGTGGGAAATGCAAGAGAGCATTGAGTTCGTTGGCCATCTACTTTACCTTGCAAAGTCTTTAGTAGTAGTGAGTCTAAACCTGAACTGTCAGTCCATTGGACATCACAGTAACATATTTTTTCCTCAAGGATTTTTTAAAGATCCACCCTTTGCTATTTTTTATCCTAAAATTATCACTAGAATTCAGAATTAAATTGAAAACTGTATTAAAGCATTCAATGACTTCAGGTGCAGTTTTAAAAACTACCAGACCAAGCTATGAGCTGGATTATTTATACTTGAAATCATTTTAGAGTAAGTCTGATAATCCCCTAATGACCAGGTATACTAATCCACATAATGCACTTTGTCCATATAAAGTGCTATTCAGCATAGCTTAGCTTTTTCCTTTCTGCTTCATTCTATTTGACACCACAGTTCCTTGATTCAACCAGCACAAAAAACCCAGTTCCATTTTCAAAGCTTTTTCTAAAACAAGCAAAACAGAAAGAACCTGTTCACATAACATTCCTCTGCCAATTGAGGAAAGGACTTAACATTGAAATGCCTCTCATTGTGTTGGGCTGGAATTGTCTGTGATAGATAACCATGACTCCTTTGTGGTCTGTGAATACTCCTAGAAGACAGTTCAGGTAATCTTCCAACACATACATAAAATAATCAGATTTATTGTCATTGGGTCTGTCTGTTTCACTAAGTGGATTTTGGAATCCCAAAATCATAGGATGTCCTGAGTTGGACAGGACCTATAATTGGATTAACCTATACTGGACAATCCAAAAAGCAAACCATATGTATGAGACCGTTGTCCAAAAATTTCCTGAACTCCAGTCTAAATTACCGGTTAGACACCTACCTTGAACATCATCTATCACAATTTCAAAAACATTTCTTCATGGATTATTTTGCTGTGCTCATTGTTACAACAGTTGACTGCTTCATGATGATGAATTAAAGAGAAAAAGTATGGTACTTTTAAATGGTAACAATGAGCAAATTGAGCATGAACTCCTAGATGAAACTATAGGGAAAGGTAGTCTGAGTGAATATCTGCAGTGGAGAATTAAATTTGGCCTTGTGAACAGCTTTCTGCTATGTGAAACTCAGATGTCCACACTTGTGAGTATGGATAAAATTGGAGATGATGGAGAAGAACCAAAAACATGTTGATCTGGATTAAAAATATTTATAGTGAGTGAGAGCAATCTGTACTGTGTGTCAAATGACAAAAGGTTGTGATTACAGTGGATAACAATGTAATATTCTTGCAAAGATGTCTTAAGCAGAACCCGGATTGGAAAATGAAGACAGGAAAACTGGAAGGAAATAAGATCATTTCAAGGGCCTTTTCTATTTTAAATAATACTACCCTCTTAGGGACAGTAACAGTTCCTATTATATTTTTTAATACTAGATGTTCTTTGGTTTTGAGTATACTTTGTAATACACATAAATGTTGAACTCTCTATACATGGAAATGGATTATACCTAAAGCATTAGATGCATCTCATTCATTTGATGTGACTTCCTCTGTTGTTTATTAAGAGAATCTAAATGACTGCCTTTTACTAAACACATGCTCTTGAAAGATGGATTGGATAGTTTTACTTGGTTAATCTTAATGCATTTTCTTTTTTAACTGTGACACTGATGTTTCTTCCTTTGTGAGGAGGGAAATAATCAAGTCTTTTACACTGGAATTTGTATCATTTCTAATCAGTTATTCAGCTCAGATACCAACATGCATAACATTACGGGGAAAAAAAAAGCACAAGGAAAAATTAAAAAATAATGGAATTTTAAATTTCATAACATAAAACTTGACAGAGCTGTGGACAAAATAAAACAGTGAGAACAGGATGACTGTGATCTGAGAATTGTAATAAGTCTGTGAGCCAAGAAATTATATTGGTATTTAGGGCTGATGCAGCACAACTGATATGAACAAAAGCTCAAGGTGATAAGTAAAGTTGGATTATTCTTGAACAAGCACATAGATTATATAGCTGTGAGACAAAATAGATCAAGAAATGTTGATTAAGGAAAAAAAAAGAAATATGCTTTCAAGGTCAGGAGAATTTTAATTATGAAGAATTTTAATTACTCTGATATTGATCAGTATCACAACTCTAAATCCTCTTCTCCTTACAGACTCCGAACATTTTGAGGGAGTGAGTGTGCTTATGTATGCTCTTGAAAAGCCTTCAGAACATATGTCTAGATGCTGTTTCGTCTTCTTTAGGTATCACAGAAAATGAGACAATTATACTTCTTAGATTGAGAAGACTTGTTCTACTGTGGGGTTAAAGAATTGAGGAAAGCAAAGATTCCTTTATTCATAATCATTATAATCATTATAATGTAGTTAAACATCCAATATATTATAGAAAATTGATTTTGCACAATTGTTCAACATTACTGTTGAATTTGATGGAAAAATAGATTATGAAGACTGTCATAATCAGAAGTTCCTATGTTACTCTTTGTTCTCCACCCCTGATGTATGTTACACTGCAAGATGCATTTTGACTGTTTAGTTAACTTCAATGAGCAATAAGAAGAATGCAAGGATTTCTCTTATTGGAAATAGTAACCGCGTTGCTTTTGAAGGTCTTTTCATATGGGCAAAAATATCCTTAATAAAATATAATTTGTTTGTGTCTATGAAAAAAAAAAAGGGGACTTTAACACCCAAATTAAGTCAGTAAGTCAGTTACTAGAGATCTCTTGAAAGAGAGTGGAAACTGTCCTGCAAGAACTGAATACATCTTTCAAGTTGACGTAGTCTTTTGTTTTCACTGAGTTCAAGGAGTGTTTGGATACAACTCTCAGACATAAGCTTTGGGTTTGGGTTCATCCTGTGTGAACCCAGGAGCTGACCAACTGAGGATGTTCTATGATTTTCTGACTCTTCTTAATGATATCCTTAATAATTTTGAGACTTCCCTTAAAATGAACTGAAATCTACTAACGGCGACTAGCATAGAAGTACATTTTCAATGGAAACTAAGTTCAAAGTAGAACTGAAATCTATTTTGAAGCAAATCTTTCTTTAATACAGGCTGACACTATAGCAAGTATATAAATTTGTGTACAGATTCACAGGTGCTGCAAAAAGTGTAGTGCCATGGGGGTACTAATGCTGTTTCAAAGTAGATGATGGTTGATATGATCTGGTGTGATTTTCAGTATGGACACTTCTTTTCTCCCAAGAGATTGATCTTCATCCAGAACAAAAACTCTATATGTAGACAAGGAGAACTAAATTCCTAATAAATAATTCAGATACTTTTAAACTAAATCATTTAGTTGTCATAATCATAGCTGTGATTAGAGAGAATCATCCAGAAGACTTCATCTGGATCGCTCCAGTGTTATAAATCAAGGAGCAAAATAAAACAAATGCAAACAAGTTACCCAAAACAAAATCTTGTCAGCAAGATACTGATGAAGGTACACATTTCTAAAGTCATTCTTCTACAGAAAAAGAGATGTATATTAACAGCACTCCTTTATCCAGTGAGTATCACAGATGTATTTTACAGGTTTTAAAGACACTCCAGTGAATTGCTGAGGAGTGGCAGAGAACATATGGTGAGAGTTAACATGAAATGTAAAACCTGTACTCATTAAGTCAAACAACCTGATGAGATTGCCTTCCCACTTCATCTATTTTTCAGCAGGTCATATGCTGGTTAGGATATCCTATACTATTCTACTGAGAAAGGCTATACTGGAAGAAACTCAGGAAGATTGGAGCCTAACTGCAGGATTAAATCAGCTGTGGGATTTGACAAAGTTCAACACATGGAATTTCTTCACATTTAGAAGTAAAGGTTTTGCTGATGTAGAGCCTTTTCTCCAAGCTATACTAGTGTTACCTGTATGTACACTTCATAAGAAGTAATATGTTTTCAATGTATGTTCAATATTTTCTGTGCTATATGATTCCATGATATGCTTTTAAATTACAAAATTCCATAGGATAAATTTCAATAATAAAACACTCTCTTGCTTCTGGTGATATAGTTTAAAGATCTCCACAGAGGAAAAAGATTTATTTTTTTTATCCAAGTTTTGCACTTCCACCAAATACAGACATTCACATTTTAAAAATCATTCAGTTTTAAGATGGTAAGAAAATTGAAAAAGTTAAAATGAGCCTGTAGTAGATAGGAAGAAAATTGGAAGACTGAAAACAGTTTTTAATAGCCTTATTTACATTCAGGAAAACTGTTGCTGCTGAGTGATAGTTATACAGTTGAATCAGTGATGTAAAATGTTTGAAGGATTTTTATGCCCAGCATTCCAAAAACTATAGGTAAAATTTAGTGATTAGTGCTTTCTGTATAACCGAGCTTTACTCTTTGTAGAGTTCAGATGGCTTGCAGCTTTGGTTGTTACTTGCTCACTTAGAGTCAAGTCTTAAATATCAGTGAACATACAAACTGGACACAACATCTAAGTAGTCCTGTGAATCTGGATAACAAATGTTAATGATTAGGTCTAGGAGTGGCACACCTTTTACCCCTGAATATTCTACACTGTTTTATTCGTGCAAGGAGAGATTTTGAGTAAAAAAGGAACACGAAGGCGATGCCACACTTTTTTACCAAGTCTCATGAAGAAAAAGCACTCATTAAATCAGATGATCACATTTGCCATTTAAGAGGAAAGGGAATTAGGAAGAGAGGAAACCTCATCACTCAATGAAAATAGAAATGTCATCTGCATATAAATGCATAAAGCTTTCCACAGCCAGCAGTCAAGTCTATAATAAAAGGAGAAGTACAGTAGGAGAAACAACACTGACTCTGGTGATAGAGGAAATCAAATTGGCTTTTGGAAAAAAAAAATGCAGGATGAGTGCATCTGTGGTGAGTAAAATAGAGATACTGTGCCAGGACATAAGATGAGCATAAGATGGTTAGGAGACCTCATTCAGAATCAGCAAGAATAAAAACTCAAGTACTTTCTTTTTTTTTTTTTTGCTGTGGTGGTATGGTAAAGAATACCATTTTGGAAGAGGAATAAAACACAAAGTCTTCATATTACAGGATATTAATATCAATTATTCTGTAACAAAGATTATTGATTTTCTTGTCTAATAAGATCTATTTCCTGTAGAGGGACAATTCTGGAAACAATACTGGGAAACTAAATGTAGATTGCAGAGTAGGAAGAGTCTGAAAAAGAGTTTACTGCTGAAGAGTTCAGAAAGGGAGCAGTGAGGGATCTGCTCTCTGAGTTGGGCCAACTGAAAAGAGCATGAAGTACTGGCATCTATGTCTCACCATGCTGCTCTGTGGAGAAGGTTCAAGCAGCTCCATGGGCAAGCCATAACATTTAGAAAATTCTGAGATTGCACATTAATGTCCCTTTTGGCCAGAGAATCAAAGATCATTTTACTTTTCACTCATAAGCAGAAAATCCTGGACAACCTTTTTGTCATCTCCCATGTAACTTGCTTGTGAATTTCAGAGGGAGGGTGGGTTGAAACTATGCAGAACTAAGCGATTTCCCAAGACCTGCTTTCATGAACTACTTGTCCTTCACTTTATATTACTTCTTTATTTAACTTGTGAGCTTCATGGTACTTAAACAGTCTCACAGATGTTGTTTATAGCTTTGATATACTCAGGGCATATATATACATACAATGGTGAGGCAAGAGCAATCTTAAAAATAGGTTACGTTGAAAGACTTACAGATCAGGTTGTTGACACAGACTCTTCCTTTCTCTCACAATCAAGAGAGATGTGGATTCAGGTAGCATGTTAATCAGAGACTTTAATCTCCTCACTGCATTTATCAGGATGTGCAGTTTTTGCTCGGTTAAACTTTAAGCAAGGAAGTTTCTGGGTTGGGAAAGATTCTGTGTTGCCTGTGTGCTAACACGTTTGGATTGGTGAAGGCAGGAGGACAAGGTGTTCCATGAATGGTTAGAGGAGAGAAGTTGAAAACTAAGTTAGATTTGACTGTTTGAGAAATGGTGGAGAATTAGAAGAAACTAGAGTGGCTTTCCAATTTTGCTGGAGGACACAAAGGTAGTAGTTTGAAAAGACAAGAAGCACAATAAATCTCTGAGAACCTACCAATTTGGCTTAAAGATTATACAATTAAAAATGTTACCTAAAATATTAGTGATTGGTAGATTCAGTTTACCCTGTGGCTTTGAATGTACAGGTTTCTGGTTATTCACATTCTCAAACTTTTTTTGTTCCACTATGTTCTTCACAGATTAAGAGTTTCTAGTGTCTTAATCTTAACCCTGGAAACCAAAGTTTAATATGAATATGAATATCACTAAGATTGCTACCCAAGAATAGAGACAGAATTACCATGGAGGCAGATCATGTGCTCATCAGCTCTGGGGATCTCTGACATTTGCTTATACGTTTGCAGGAGATTGCAGAAGATTTATCTTCTCTACCTTTTTTGGACCCATCTCCACAGGTAGGGTACAGAAATAGAAGTTGTGCTTTGAATATAAATTTCTCTGGAGTTTTTCCCACTTCTCAAGGGTTCCCTTCTTCTCCTGTGGGAAGACTAGCTTTTTTTTCCCAACCATATTTTTGAAGTGACAAACCCATAATACTTCTGCTTTTAAGAGTATAGTTGTACTGCTTTGCAGTTACATTTGCATTACATTTCCGGCAATGGTCTGGAATGGCTGCCATCAGCTATGACTCGTCATTCATTCTTTGAAGGACTTGGCAAATCAATAATGGGCAAAAAAATTATGTTCAGTTGCATTTTGTTTCTTCCAAGAGGCAGGTACAACACAGGCAGTTTTGCTGGAGGAAACAGCTGAGGAATGAAAATGAAGGTAAAGCCTGGAAGCCCCAGAAAGTAGGCATATTTCTGTAGCAATTCAACTCATGCAAAGAAAATGACTATCATCAGAAGGACTAAAAATGACAACATTTATCCAGCTTGTTCAAATGGAAGACAGACAGCTGATAACAAAACTGGACAGTAATTGCTGCTGTAATGGAGCCACTTGTGAGTTACCAAACAGCCTTGTGACAGTGAAGAGGGGAGTGAAGGGAATGATTATACAGACTGGATCAAAAGCAAGTGACACAGCTAGTGAATATAGGTATGATAGCTAAAGCCTCAGAGAGATGTGTGATTCCTTTCTTGTTGATCATAGAATCAAAGAATCACAAGGTTGGAAAGAACCTACTAGATCATCTTGTCCAACCGTCCACCCATTATCATTATTAGCACAAGCTACTAAACCATATCTCGTAGCTCTTCATCCAGATGCTTCTCGAAAGCTGCCAGGGATGGCAAACTCCACCACCTCCCTGGGCAGGCCATTCCAGTGCCTGACCACTCTCTGAAAGAGAAAGTTTTTCCTTCGGTCCAATCTAAGGACATAATGATGTTCTTACATCTATTGCTTCCCAATCCTGAGGTTGTTTTAAGTTAATCACAATGTTAATTGAAGGTGATTGGGTTATTTTCAGAGATCTGCCCAGTATGGGTTCAAGACTGACTGAAAAGTAGGGCCAACAGTGGGAAGGACCACCTTCCTTCAGAAAGGATTGAAAACTGCAGAATTTAATAAGGAAGTAAGATACCTTCTAGACTAATTAAACACTTCCATAATCGTTGGTGTTGGGTTTTTATAAGCCAGTTATGTATTACCAACAGCAATGAGAACATCCATGCTCCTCCCCTCTGAACATCCCCCAAAGATTCTGTAAAGGACTGTGGGCTGAGTCTTTGTAGTCATGTTTCAATGATATTCCACCAAACTTCACTGACAAAATTATTGACAAATGACTTTGTGATGCCGTGATTAACTAAATTAACAGGAATCAACTCATTGAAAAATATGGAGAGTAACATCCCCTTCCTATTTTAATGATACTAACATAGATAAAGGCAGGCAGAACCATTTAACAGCCATTTCTCCTTAATTTGAGACATCTTCAGTGACAAATGTCTGGCTGATTAAAAGGACAGTCATTCTTATTAACTATGTGAGATAAGACTATAAACATTCAGCTGAACACTTTAAACTTTAGGAAGTATTTCGGTGAATGGAATCTTCAGAAGTGATCCTGACACTGCCAGCTTTGTCAAGCAGGGATGACTGGCCTTTCTCTTACCAGATATCAAAATCCTACTTTAATCCAAACACCAGTGGCTCAAGAGGCAATGATGATCCTTGTTGGCCCTACAACAGAGACCAGAGAAGCCTGCAGATCCTTCTGCTAGAAACTAATACAAAGGACTGTGTTCAAGCAGTGGGTTGTGTGGCCTTTGAGATCTTTGCTTCTGCAGATCAGGATAAGAGAACCATGGATGCTGAGGGCTCTTTATGGCCACAGTTAAAGGGCAAGAAAATAAAGGTATGAGAGGCTAGTAACTGTATGGGGTATTGCACACTCATATGCACACAGAGCTACATTAAAAGAACTAAAAACGACTCACTTCTATGCCAGAATTAGATTTGCAAGTACAATCTCAATTCAGTGCTGCATGAATATGCTTTAATGTACAAGTTCTTACTTGGACCCTTGCGTCATTTCCATAAAGTGATATGTGAGTAGTCACCAGGCATATACCAGCTCAGACTTACCAGATGAAGTTCAACAAGGTCAGAATTACCTGGGAATAGTACCTTATTATGGGAAAAACTGCAGTACAAGGAGGGCCCACACACAACTGTTAAAAATTCATGAAACAGTTACCCTTATAGAACATTGCCACTGATGTTTTTCAATTACACAGATGTGAGTTTTAACCAGATTGAAATTTGTCTAATAATTAGCTATAGGGACATTTGACTGATGTAGGAACATCAGCAGAGATTAAAAAAAACAAACAAAATATTCCTAATATCTATAATGCTAAAATAACGAACAATTAGAAAGAGCAGTGTGTTATCTGCACTCTAATTGCTTACTATAGTGCTCAGAGAAGTTTCATCTGGAGTCTATTTTGCTTGGATTCTGATTCAAAGTGCATTGACAGCAATGGAAATTGTCAACGATGGCTTTTACAGGCTTTGGGCGAAGTCTTTCTCAGACAATGAATAAGAGTTTAGAAACCAAGGCTGGAATTGCAATGTCTTCAGGCGAGGAGAAAAACGAGGATCCCTTTCTATGTCTGTATCTTTAATTCATTCCACATTGCAGCTGATCCCTGTGGTTCTAGAGCATGAAATGTATGGAAGCTTCTGCATGTGCTGTGCAGTGCTGGTGATTCTTGTCATTTCCTTCATGAGGTTGGCAGAACTACTTGTAAAATGAAGACAGTTCTTCACCTCAGTTGTTATGCAGGCAAGGACTGTATCAACTTCTGTTTCCTTACATGGGGATTAGCTTCAGCTTAGTTCAACCTGCAAAGGAAGCTAGCATGCCCTCTAAGCAGCTGTTGAAGAAAGAAAGGAAATCATGCACTAAGCTCCCTAATCTGTCATTGGCAGAGGTTATGGTAACCTTACAGCAGAGGCAACCCCTATGGATACACCAGATGGCAAGATAAGAAGGAACAAATTGCTCACTGGAGAAGTTGGTCCTATTGTGTAGTTTATTGTCAGGCCCAGTCCCAGCATAGGCCCTGTGAAACATAACTTCCAACAGTAGCGGATACAGTTGTGGTTTTAAATCCTGTTGGGATAGCAGGTGTGCAGGCAGTCTGGGAGTGAGAGGACTGTTCAAATTGCTGCCATGAGAACTGCCTAAATTCAATGTGAGGAAATAACCTGACTTTCTAAGAGCTTTGACTCAGACTTCAAAACCAAGATGTGAAATGAGGCAGAATCAGGGAACTTTAATTATCTCCTTCAAGAGGGCTACTGCCATCAAAGGTATTCCAGTCTATTTTGGTTACAGTTGTTCATTCATCCCCCTTCATTTACTCTGTCTAGGCAGCATAAACATATATTTTGCATAGGTTTTTTGTTTTGTTTTGTTTTGTTTTGTGTCTCGTTACAGATAAATTATTTTTGGCAGAAATCAATAGCACTATGTATGAAGTGCCATAATAAGGTACAGATCACATTTTTGTTCTGTATTATATTTTCTTTTAACATGCTGAATTTAATGTTGCAATTAAAGTTCCTTGAATTGGATTCATCAATATTTTAAAAATGATTCTATATCTTTGTAGTATAGTTCTGAATATCCAACCTTCTCTGGTTTTCTATTTCATCTCCATTCCATTCAATTCATTAACTGACAGAAATCCAACCAGATAAAATATTGGCACCTATTTGTGTACTTCAGGCCTGTTCAAACAACTCACTCTATCCCAATTTGTAAGGCTGGCTAGCTAAGTGTGTCATCTGTATTACAGTGACACATTGTATAATCACTAGAAAATAAAACAAATCTCCCATAACATAGCAGTTCAGTCATCCTGCTACAAGACATAAAATGAGTGTATGTACCATTAGTTACTTGTCTGTAGTGGATAATTGTCTATTTGTACTTTAATTTCTCCACTACATGTGTTAGGATATGTTAAGCAGTCAGAATAGCTGTATTGAATTGATTACCTCTTTTAATTAAGTGTGGGTTTTAGGGGACCTATATGATGAGTTTTCAATTTTGTGAAGTATGTGGGAAAAGAGAAGTGTCAATAACTGTTGGAACACACATTAGCTTACTGCTTTCAGTCTCAGTAAAGGGTACATGAAGAAAAGCAAAGTAGACCTGGAATAATATCCACAGAGACTATTCATTGCACTCACTGATGATGGAGGACATTAGACCTTACTGTGCCAAGATGATATCTATATTACATAATTAATAATGAGATCCATTGTGAGATTTTAACATTTGCATATCTCAACATTTCTCACACTGAATGAAGATGTTTGAGAAAGAACTGGAGATATATCAGTATTCACTGATTTTTGTTTATCTTCTCATTACAACAGTCAGTTTACAACCTGAGTTTGTGGCAGAGTTTATGTTGGGTTGAATGACATGAGCAAACTTGTGACTCCAAGGAAGGCATCACTTTTAACAGTAAGGATGGTGGAGGAGAGGAGGAGATTGGAGTGTAATCCAAGACATTAGCTTTATAATATGGCTGTAGAAATCTCAGTTACATAACTACCTACCTATGAACGGCATTTGAATTCAGATAACTTCCTCAAAACAAGTATCAGTTTTAGGACCCTTATGTATAATGATTTTAGAAACAGATTGTGTCTAAACCTTAGCTAGTGAACATTTTCAGGCCTGGAAAGAACAAGGGTTTAACTCACTAGTTATCAACCTGGACAGAATGGAGAGTTGGGCAGAGAGGAATTCGATGAGGTTCAACAAGGGCAAATATAGAGTCCTACACCTGGGAAGGAGTAACCACATGCACCAGTACAGGTTAGAGGTTGATTTACTGGAAAGGAGTCTTGAGGAGAAGGACCTGGGTGTCTTGGTGGACAACAGGCTGGCCATGAGCCAGCAGTGTGTCCTTGTGGCCTAGAAGGCCAATGGTATCCTGGAGTGGATTGAAAGGAGTGTGGTCAGCAGGGCGTGGGAGATGGTCCTTCTGCTCTGCTCTTCCCTGGTGAGGTCACATCTGGAGTACTGTGTCCAGTTCTGGGCTTCCTGGTTCAAGAGCAGGGAACTTTTAGACAGAGTCCAGTGGAGGGTCACAAAGATGATTAGGAGTCTGAAGCTTCTCTCTTCTGATTTTTTTAATATGGAGTTAAGGAGTTAGTTTCAAGGTCTTTTTAGCTCCATCCAGGTAACAGAAATGGGTGTAGCACTTCTACAGATGTGGTGGCAGGTTAACTTCATTAGAAAATAATAGAAGGAAATAGCTTGAAATTAAAAGTACTTGGTCACCATGAGAAATCAGCCATGGTATTTCACTGACCCAGGAACTGTTGATATACTTATAACTGCCATATAATTTCAAATAGCATGTAATAATTAATTCCGTTGAAAATTCAATTGAAATTTCTGAATTACAAGGTATTTGGAAAAATGATGATCTATTAGAACCAAACATAATGTAACAGAATCTCACATTATTACTGGTGATTTCTAAAGGATGTGTGTGGACTCTCTAAAACCTTATTAATAAATCCTTCACATGTTTTATTAATAATATTAAAATAGTCAAGATATTTTATTAATAACATTATTAATAATACAATTCCAGACTTTCAAAAATATGAAGTATATTAAAAAAGCATATGTCTATTAATTTTGGGCAAAATACAATGGTAATTGTTTTTTGGTAATTGTTTATTGGAGAATTTGCAGTGTGTATACTTCCACCCTCAAATAATTAATGATATTATTTCAGATAATTTTAATCACAGACATGTGAATATTTGGTAGTGATAAATATCATTAATTTTAATTCTGAGTGTATTCTGCTTTTGGTTGTGTTTACTTGTGTCATTTCTTCTCCCTGCTCACAAAAATAATTGCAGATGTGTATTTACTTGTCTATTTGTGGAATAGCTGCCAATGCTGCATATACTCATGTTTGCATATGATTTTAGGCTTTGATGAAATGGAACACTAAGTACAGTTTACACTTTTTATCCTTCACTGGAAACTATAAATAAATGGTGTGGAGTAGAAAAAAATACAAAACAAAACAAAAACCTGTGCAATTTGAATGACTAGCTGTGTGCCATGAGATTCCTGGCTTTCCTGGACTTTGACTAGTGATCAGTTCTTGTGCTGGAGAGCTGTCAATTTTGCCCACAGTAAATGAAGTGTAAAGCCAGAGAACTATTTGTGAACAGCAATTAAACTAATTAAATAAGAAATAAAAATATGTCCAGGGATAATTGGCCAGCAAAAAAGAAAGACTAATTAATCATGGTAATTGACTGGTTTTATCAGCTCTGTTGAGCTGGATCTATTACAAAGGAATGATAAAGTATATGTACTCTTCAAGTCAGTCAATATATTGCTTATGTACTGAACCATTAGTATTTGAGTATTTCCAGTGTTTTGAGAATTTCATATTCTCCCAGTCTTTTTAATTCCTGGCATTCCTATGAGAATCTTTATCCAGTATTAAAAAAAAAAAGAATGTTTTTATATATAGCATATGTATGTATATGTTATTACATAGTTGTATTCTGTGTTTTCACCAACACCATCCACATCAGACCTCTGACTCCTTGGCACTTCTTTCTTCACTTTGCAAAGAAGGTGACTACTGTGAATTTTGTTTGGATTGCACCACCAAACACTGTTTACAGGATTTGCCATCAGACAAGTCTAGCTGCATAATTAATCTAATTCATTGTAAAATAACAAGCACATCAAGAGTTCTCTATGAACCTTAGTATGTCTTTCCAAAGCTGGCATCCCAAATCAGGGCAGCTAGGAGCTCATGCTTTGAGATTGCACTATCTAAACTAATTTAGATTTTTAGTGGTCTTTTTGCTCAAATCATCACCGAAGTCAAATTCCACTTAAGCAGGTTTAAAACAAATGGAAAATCACTTTTTACATCCAGGCTTTCAAGGTGCTCTGGCTTTCTATCTCCATGGATGCCATTCTTGAAATACTCTTGTGTTCAGTTCTGGCAGAAACAGCTCTTATCTTCAGCTATACACTCAGAACCTCAACTGAAATACAGATGCTTGGTACTACTGAAATCAGCATATTCTAGGCAGGTTTCCAAGGCAGTAAAATCTGAGTTAGAGCTTGGGGAGTTAGCCCACTGCTGAAAGCATAAGAAACAGCTGATGTGAAAAGCATACAAGAAAACCAACCAAAGAAAAGTTGGCTTTTGGTGTTCTATGTGTTAAGGACCAGGACTGCTTGCATGGTGTAGTTACTAATCTATTGTCTGATACAACCATACGTTTCTAATCAAAGTATGGGTAAATTAATTCTTTCTGAGAATAATCAGGTTTTGAGTTTATAGGTTTCAAATGGTACAAAGGAGGTGCTCATTAAGATACAACTGTTACAACCTGAAGCTAGCATACATGCTCATATATTTTTATATAATATATGCAATTGTAAAATTACTTAATTATCCAGCATTTCAATCACTCAAATTCACAAACAGTTCTTTTGTTAGCCTACTTCCACATGACAGCATTAAAATATTGCAGTTGAATTAACCTTTGTGAGTTGTGGTGTTTTGTTGACTTAAAAAAGTAAGGCCAAGTGCATTTGTACTGAAACCCGGAGACTGCTAATAATGACAAGAAGTTATACGAAACTTTAAGATCTTTAAATCCATCAAACTCTTTTCTCTTTTCTTTTCTTCTTTTTATTTATTTATTTATTTATTTATTTATCTATGCCTCAAAACAGTTGTTCGATTATTTCATGATTTTGACTCGCTTTCTAGCCAGGTAGATGGCTTCTTCTCATGTGTTTCACCTCAAAATCTTTATTTTCCTACATTTCTTGTTCTGCGCAATCCAGTTGGCATTTTTTTCTCCATACAGAGATGGACTATAATTACTGATCTCAGGAATAGCTACCCACAGTTCTGTACTCCTTACTTTAAGAAAGATGAATACATTAAGACATTTCTCATCTGATCCCAAATCACTGCTGTAGCAACTGTTCTCACAGGATGATTCTTAAAAAACTCGGTGACAGCTGCAATTCCTCTTGCAAGAAAGCCAAAATCCAGCAGCTGGGCACACTTTTGAAAAATCCCCAGCATTACAGCTGTCCTATATAGCTGTTTTTTTCTTTTGAGTACTTTGATGCAGTAACTTTTTTTTTGTTGTTGTTGCAAGTAATGTTTGATAGTCCATACCAAAATGTCTTACTGAACAGGAGCAGTCATATTTCTCTAGAGCTCATATACTAAAACAAGAAGCAAATTCCAGCTAGTTGACAGTTTAATCAGAAGACACATTAGCAAGGCTTTGAAATGAGCACATGAATGTCTAAGAAGACATTCTCTTCCATGAATTAAGGTAGTTGTTTCTTCAGGCCAGATTGAATATCAGAAGGCAGCAATGTTAAGTGCTGAAATGGTGATATAGTGCAGCACATCAAACATGAGTTTGTTGGTTGATGTAGATTTGGAAAAGGCATATTTAAACAAACAGAAATGACTGTGTGGGTGACTGAATAAAGAAAAGTTTGCCTGGGGAAGTTGTAGATTGGAGACAGACAAAATCTGATTGGATGCAGCTGTGTGCTCTGG
Organism: Odontophorus gujanensis; assembly: GCA_013399175.1. Classification (NCBI taxonomy): domain Eukaryota; kingdom Metazoa; phylum Chordata; class Aves; order Galliformes; family Odontophoridae; genus Odontophorus; species Odontophorus gujanensis. The sequence continues at coordinate 53,790 of VXAB01012300.1, forward strand.
ATGGCCCTACTTGGGCAAGAGCTGCAGGCTATCCAGTTCACCCCGTAGATAAGAAGTGAAGGCATTGGAGTTGCTCTCCATAAGCAACTATTTTGTGTTTGTATTTTATGAGCACTCATACTGGCATTCTTTGTTTGTCCCATGAAAATTTATCTCTATATATTGAGTAGGGCCCTGGAATCTTGTGGTACTGGGTGGCAGGAAGTCAGCTTCCTTGACAGTAGACATTATTCTGGACACAACCCTGAAGCTGGGCAGCTGGACTTAGCAACATTTATATAGATTTCAGAGACATTCATGGTTAGGCTGGACTGGTCTCTTATCTAGCTTCAGATGTCCCTGTTCATTGCAGGAGTTGGAGTAGATGACCTTTTAAAATCCTTTCCAACTCAAATGATTCTATGATTCTAAGAAAACACTTCATCTAATGAAGGAATAATGAAGTAATACATTTAAGTGGATGAGGTAAATTCAGTTCTTTCATAACTTAGGGACAGTCTTACAGCTGGAAAGCTACAGTCAATTCTGAGGACTGGATCACTAAAAAAATACAGATCGTTTAGAGGGTATTCAAAGAACAGTAATGATGATAGAGTGTTTGGAAAGCATGACTTCAAAAAGAAGCAATAAACTTATGATTAAACTTCTCAGTGTTAGCGTGAACAAAAAGTTGACGCTATCAAAACAAGAATAGTTTTTAAACAAGGTAATTGAGTGATGAATTTTTGCAGACTATAACAGTGACCAAAAAAGTGAGCAATAAATAAAAGATTGGCCTTCTATTAGAAAATTTTAGCAATAAATTAATATTCCATTTAATGCTTTAATAATGTGTCACTGGAGAGTGAGATGTATAGCAAGGAACCTGAGAAAAAATATATGAAGGAATGTAGGGAAATGGTAGTAGAAGAGTTAATGTGACAGGTATTTTACTGTATATAATAGCCATCTCTCAGGAGGAACAATATACAGAAGAAAGTATTTCACTCCTTCATATATTTATATATTGGAACAACAAAAAACAAAATCAGAAATCATATGACAGAGAACAATTCCATCAGTAAAAAAGTGACTTTAGATAATCTAATTATTCTTCCCATTTAGCTTTTAGTTATCTGTTGTTCTATAATTGTGAAGGATGCTATGAGAAAGGCATAATATCCTCTGACAACTATGCAGACCTTTTGACTGCACTCATCAGCATTCTTTTTGTTATCTGCCAACATCTAGTCCAAGAAGGATACTGCAAATTTGAATTAGTAGTGATGATATTGGTGTAGGTGAGCAAGGAAGACTTGGTAACCATGATTTCACATATATATGCATTTTAAGACAAACTCTTCAACCTCAGTATTGTAAGAAATTTAAAAGTTTGCTGGGAACTTCTGTGATCACAGCAGTCCATGACACTGGCCAAGTTGATGATAGATACTGATGGGATTTCTTGAGTGCTCTGCTACTTATCTCTGGGGAAAATCATCAAACAAAATGGAGGAGTTCTATAGGCCAAATTCAGCCAGTAGGTAATTAGGGGGCTCATGGGGCTCTTGGTTTGGAGTTGGTTTTACTTTCCCTAGCGATTTGGGAAAGTTGGAAATACTGACAGGATGAGGAACTCAGCCAATCTGAAGTATATGTTTCTGATTTTAAGTGTGTCTGTCCTTGCCATTAGGGATGCTACCCATGATTAACTACAATAATGATAGTGTTTGCTGGCTTATGTGTCAGTGTGTTAATGCTACCACTGGTTTCCTAACATTTCTCCCTCCCTTCCTTTACCTTGCCAGAAAAGAAATTGACCTTACTAAATATTGTTAGTTTACAATATTTATTAACATGGTAAGGCTGATTCTGTAGGTTGTGCAGAAAATTCCAAGTGCACTGCTGTTAGTTCATACCTGAACTGACAAAGAAAACTCATTGTGTATTCTCAACAGCGGGGAAATTATAGTATATCTCATTTGGAAGGAACACAAATTACTTAAGTGTGAGAGCAAGTGATGCATTTAGAACTTGCTATATTTATGTACTACAGATAAAATGAAAAGAAGAACCTTTTTAACGTAAGTAATAGAAATCATATAGCCTGTCATCAAGTTGGCTCAAAGAGTAAACAAGCCTTTTCTTTAAGAACAACACATTTAGAGAATACAGTTGTGCAGCCAAGTAGTATGATGGTGCTATTGCTAAGAATTTGTCACAGGGTTTGCATTAAGCTTGAAAGACTATGGGAGTGCAGCTTGTCAGGCTTCGTCTGTCTGAACTTACCTTGACTTGTCTGCAGCAATTTTTCTTCTAATCTACTGCCAATACTGCGTATTTGTTTTGCTTTTGCTTATCTTTTATTATACATAGCATTTTTTAAAGAGTAGTACAAATACAAAAACTACAATAACAGTTATTTTGAGTGAAATTACACAACTCTGATTCTAACACATTGTATAAATCTGAATTCTGTATGACAACAGAATCCTGGGGAAGATGGAGACACGGGATGTGGTGTAGAGGAATATGCCTGGAAGCACTAAGCCTGTAAACAGGTCAGACATGATCAGTTAAAGGAATTTTGATCAGGAGTGGGACCAAATTCGATTTAAAAATAACAAATGTAGAATCCATAGAACAGTATATGTCTATTAAACTTACATGTAATGGGAACATGAAAACCAATTTAAAAAGAGCAAGATGGAAGTGTGTTAGCAAACATGAAACTACACCAAGGAAAACCTGAGCAGAAGAAGAATCCATCACCATCATCACTATACCCCTTCCAGTGAAGGACCTGAGAAGTTAGCACCTTGTAGAATTCTGCCTATATCACACCCTAACCCAGGCAGAGGGAAGCCATGGACTCAAGGGCCTAGACAGCATTGGAAAGGTGAATAATACCAGGAAAAGGACAGAAGACAGAGACAGTAAGTTTAACAATCTGAACTATTTCATTATTATTGACCACCTTTTTTGTATGGTGACATTCTTCAGTTAATTTTATTTTACTTTATTTATTTTTTTAATTTTTTCCCTGTAACAAATAGATTTGTGGTAAAAATAACTTCTTAGATCAGACTGTTATGATTTCCATTATAGTAACAATGAATTATTTGCTTTACATATTGGTTGTGTTTCCTTTTTCCTATAATAGAATTCTGAATATACTGAAAAATCATACTCTAATTCTCTGTTGCATAACTTTAAACAGTTTGTAGTTCTCCATCCTTGTTTGTCAAAAACAAACAAACAACAGCAACAAAAAGCCCAGCAAAAAATGAAGAGGTCATAATGGTACTTCCAAGTGACAAATGCACTTTATGCCTTGAATTGGATTAACTATTGAATTAACTGTATTTGCCTATAATGATGGGATGAGCCCCACACAATTTTTACTGAATTTTTTTTCCTGTGGGAGGGAACTATGTGAGCAGAGAGTCACTATGAAGGAGTGGCAGAGACAAAGTGTTATGGACTGACTGCAGCCCCCAATGCCCGTTGCCTTGCACTGCTTCAGGGAGAGGAACTGTGGTGGTGAGAAGGTGTTTGTGGTTTGCTTTTATTTCTTACTGCTTTGCTAACAATAGGCAATAAATTGCATTAGTCTTACTGAGAAAATATCAGTGGAGTTCACATGGAATCTCCCATGATGGTAACTGGTAAGTGAATTCCATGCCCTTATCTCAACATATGAGCTTTCTTCATGTTTTCCTGCTTTTGCCCTGTTGACAAGGTGTGAGAAAGAACAGTGGTGTTTAGCTATTTATCAGTGTGAACCCAACATATGAAATTAACAAAACTCCCAGGTCTTGAGATTGAGGATGGAGTTTCAAAGTGTGTAAGAAACATAGAATCACAGAATGGCCTTAAAAATCATCTAGTTCCAACTCATCTACCATGGGCAGGATTGCCAACCACAATATCAGTCTGCCCAGGGCCCCATTTATCCTGGTCCTGAATGATTCCAGGAATGGGGCCACAACTTTGGGCAACAAATCTGTGGACTGACAAAGTTACTTGTAACATCAGTTTGTCAGATTTTCACCCAGCCTTCTTGGTTGTAAAGTCCGTTTATCTACAGCAAAGGAATACTGTCAAGTAAAACTGAAAGAGTGCAGCACTACACAATATTTCTTCTCAGGGTAAGCATATGCTCTAGCATGGGAAATAACTTGGCATGATCCCTGTTCCTGGCGCTGAGTCTCACACTTCAGTTCTACTTTAAGGAAGAAAGAATGGGAAAAGAATCCCCAAACACAAACCATATACAATTATCAGTGGGAGAGGTTTGAAGCCAGGAGTATTTATTTTTAGACCTACATCTGTGCCGTATGATACTCCTACACTGACATTTAAAAAGAACGATAATAAAAATATCTCTATGTGACTGATTGGTCTTGGCTCTCCCTTGGAGCTTGAGGCACTCAGCTTCTTTGTACAGGCAGAGCAGTCCAAGACACCCCACAAATGAAGAGGTTTTAAATTTGCAGTCTTCTCATATTGCAAATAAACTCAGAAATTGTGTAGGGACCTGAAAATAGATTGGCATAAAAAGAAAGGATATTATTATGCTAGATGAAATCAAGATACACTGATAACAGAACAGTAAGGTACTTGTTTGAGAGACTGAGTCTCAAGTGAAGCAAATAATGGGAGAAATATGTGAGTAACAACAGATCCAGACTTCCACATGGTAGATTTTTCGATGGATTCAAGTGCCAAAGGTCTCAGAAAGCACCAGCCTCCTGCCACAGGAGGCAAAATACACGAGGGGAGACTTAATCCTGCCTTAATGGCCAAAATGTCTTTTCTTATCAGAAGCAAGTTCATCGTGGTGAAATGTAGCAGGGCAATTCTGAAGGAATTTTCAGTACTGCAAATACAAGTACAACGTTTCAGTGCTCAACAAGCATTCATTTTTAATGCTCTTTGGGAAGCAAAGTGAACAACCAGCTGCTCATATACTCCAAAGCTTTTCTTTTGTCATTATTGGTGGTCATATTCAGAAGAAAATATTTTCCTTAACAGATGAAGAATAGAAACTCAGAATCAGATTTTTACATCCCGAACTAGATTATCAAAACTCCTTTTTAAATAAGATGCCAAACTTTATCCTGTCAGTATTTTATTACAAATTATGATTTCCAGACCAATAACAGCTCCATGTTTTCATCTTGGCATACTATAATCAAACTTCAGTATTTGTAGGTGAGCAGAATACTTCATGTGATGGTTGGACTAGACGTTATTCATTGTCTTTTCCAACCTTAATGATTTTGTGTGTCTATGAAATATTATCAGTAGTGTTGCAGTGAAAGGGTTAACTCATGTACACTACATATGAGAATGTATTTCACTCTACTGTTCACATAGTGATCCACCAACACTCTAAAACTTTTATGGGATTCCAGTTCCCTAAGCCATCTTCCCTGTAATGTTTTTATTTGATTGTTTGTAATTATGTCCTCTAATTCTTATTATATTGTTCTTATTAAATAACATTAGGGCTTTTTTATTTTCAGTTTGTCACCTGCACACAATTTGTCCCTTTGGAATTTTAATCCTACCTTCCAATGTGTTTGCAGCTTAATATCATGTGTACTTAATAAACACGGTCTGTATTCTTTCAAGCAGAAGTGAGAGTACTAAGCCAAAGACAAACTGGTTGGGTACACCACCTGATGCATCATTCCCTTTCAAAGGCAAACCATCGATATCTGCTCTATGAATATGACTTTCCAGATACCTTTATACCCAAGCTACAGGCCTTTCCTAAGCTTCCTTCTGAGAACATTGTATCAAACAAAATGAAAGCTGGGCTAGAATCAAGGTATAGATTATCTGTTGCTTTTTCCCTCTCTGTAAAGCCTTTTACCCTGCCAGAGAAGGAAATTCAATTTATTTGACATGATTAATTCTTGAGAAAGTCATGTTGACTGCAATTTGTCTCCCTGTTCTTGCCTAAGTATTTACAAACAGTTTATTTATGATGATACTTTCCTGTGACTTAAAGTTCCCTTATTTCTCCTTTTTCCTACTTTAAAATTGGTCACTACATTTTTCTTATTTCTTTTCAGTCTTACAGAACCTTGCTTATTTTCTATAAGACCTCAAAATGGCTCTCTTGAAGACAGCAGGCAGTTTTGTAAGTACTGAAGTGAGGTGCTCACTGCGTCCATCACCTTAGAAAGAGTCAGTGTTTCAAGAAATATTAAAGTTTTCTACCATAATTGAAGTGTGAGTTATTATCTCTTTGTGTCTGTGTTCAATGTCTGACCACATTTAACCTTTTAAACATAAGATGGTTACAAGGAAGCCATCAGATATTTCTCCCTTGTGGTGATAAATTCTTTGCGCAATATCCATTAAATCAACTGTTTCTTGTTTTATCCTTAAACTGAAAATGTACTCGCTGAGATTTTGTACATAATAGCCTTTTGTTCTTTCTAATGTTGTTCCTAAAACTGCTGCCATTCTATTCATATGTACTCATTAACTCCAACTTTTTTTTTCACTTTTTTTTGTTGTATGATGAGTCCCCAGTAGAACTAAATTGACTTCCTATTGTACTTCCTCTGCAATACAATCATTTTCATGTCCAAAGTTAATGCTTTTCTTGTAAGAGCTGCCAGTATTATGAAGTCTCAGCTGGTCATCTTTCTTTATGATTTACAGGCATTTCCTGAAACTGGAGGATTGGTTGCTTATTGACCAAGACACTCATTCAGAAAGTCTTCTCCTCAGTTTCCCTGTCTGTTAAAAGGGAATTGTAATATTTTCTCATTTACAGAACCCTTCATTAACTGGGAAGACACCATCAATGTCACTAATTAATAATTTCTTAGTTCTCCAGTTTCCTCTGGAAAATTGAACTCTATAGCAAGTAGTGTTTACTTCAGATTAATATTGAACTGTAAAGATGTTACTTTAACAGTTTTAAGTGTTTTGATGATCTGTGTTTATGCACGTGAATTGTGAAGGGGAAAAATATTTGTGCAGTATAGTCTTCAATTCTTAAAATGCTCTTTAAGTTCTCAAGCAATTTCTTCTGAAGCTTGCAGTTATATTGTTAAAGCACACACATTTATATTAAGAATATTTTCTCAAATACACTGTGAAGGACAGAAACTGTTTTTACTTTTGTTGTCTCAAAGCTTGCTTTGTGAGGCCTTTTCTGGTGATAAGACTCTAACTACTGCAAATCATCTAGATGTTTGTCGCGGCGCCTCAGTGTCTCTGTTTATGGTTGTAAAGATAAGCAGAAACAGGTGCAAATAGTCTTTTCCGTGGGGGTACGGCTTGGAGAAGCTGACCACCACAAAAAGACAATGCTCCTGCATGGCAATGAAGGCGACATCAGCTGCTGGCTTATCTGTTGGGCCAGATATGTCACACAAACAAAGAGAAAAGGAAAAAACGCCTGAGAAATGGGGGATAAAAGGCCTTCACTGAACCAAGGATTTTTGGAGAAGAACTCCCAAGGAAAGAAAATCTTTGAGGAGAACTCCCGAAGAGACATCGGAAAATTCCTTGAGGGGAGAAACTCTTCCGACAAACCCCGAGGCCTGCTTGCTGCGAATCTTCCCGGTGTTCTCCCATCCCCCGCAGTGGCCAGGCGAGTTCCTGAGATCAACGGACTACGGACCTCGCTGGATCCACGGTGGTGATGCTCTCTCTCTCTCTCTCTCTCTCTCTTGCTTTCTGCCAAGACTCCTTGCTTTTCATCTCTTTTCTATCGCTCGCCTTCCCTTCCCCATATCCCTAAGCAACTAGTAATTGTAATAAACTGGTTGGGCTAACATTTGACCCGTTGTGTCTTAATCTCGCCATCGGGTATACACATAATCAAAGAACCTCGTCTCACTCCTTTATATTGGAGCGTGACATACACAATTCTTTAAGCTGGAATAATTAATAACTGGAAATGTGAGAAACTTCAAAACTCTGGGATGTCTGTCATTCTAAAATGGACTGAATGTTTTACCTTTAATTTTAAAGAAAAAGTGTTCAGTTTAACAAATCTATTAGATGCTGTCACCAATAATTAAGTCTTTTTGCACGTATTGGCTACTGACAGAGGAATAAAGTCTGAGGGAGCTGTATAGTAGACTATTGCATATTTGATGCATTGCTTTAGTCAGTTGATTGTGCCAGTCAGCATGCTGAATTCTTAGTATTAGTCAAATTTATTTCCTGTATAATCGTTTTCTCCCCTGGCTTTCTTTTTTTATCAGTGGCTCAGATCCTTGATGGTGTAAAGAAAGAACTACTGATGACCACAGTCCTCTCTGTACTTCTGGGATATTTCATTGTTCAGTGCTGACATTTTCAAGTCTGTATTGAGATGGGTTTATAAAAAATAAATTCTGTGCTGATTCTCCAGGGACTGCAGAGGGGAAAAAAGAAAAAGGACATGAAAAAGAAGTTATAATGTGGCTTTTATGGAAGAAGATGAAAGGTTTGTTTTGTTCTCTCTCTTTTTGCCTACATCAAAAATGCTGTTTATTGTGCAAAAGAAGGAACGATATAGACTTTAAGAACTGATTGCTTTTACATTTACTCAGCTTTCAGAATAATATTGGCAGGTGGAACAGGGACAAACAGATTCAGAGAACATCAGGGACCTGTATGCTTATTAAAGGTTAACTGAGAATGTGGATCCCACACAGGATAGAATGTTTTGCACCAAGCTACGTCATTTTCATAAGTTTTCAGATTTGTTTTCTTCTTTTTGAACTGACTGTACCGGTGAACTGCAAAACAAGTACCCATCATGCTTTTGTTGGACCCGCTGCTACTTTCTTTAGGTATTTATTTAGGGTGACTATTATCTGATGTTAGTTTATTTACAGGATAACCTTGCTTTATTCATCTTAGCTTCGTGGAGCTCTTGGAAAGAAAGAATCTGAAAAAACTGGAACAGGAGATACAACTGGGAAGACTGAAGTAGTGGGATGAAATTAGGAGCACAGTAGAGTATAGAAATGGACTTGTACCTTTCCATCAGTTTTTCTAGAAGAGCAGCAGATCCAGTTTAATTATTATTTGACAGTTCTTTAATTTTTTTTTTTTTCCACAACGAGTGCATTTTTCAGAATCCAAAGTACACAACTCCCATACCCCAATTTAGGTGTATAATTTTTCAGTCTATTTGCATGAAGGACATTTCATGAATGATGGTGAATTTACCATAATGTGACCATAAAGTTATAAAATTTGTTCTACATATCAGGAAAGTATCTGCATCCTACAGGATGAGACCCATGTCTCTCAGCCTTTCCGCATGAGAGAGGTGTTCCCTGCCCTTTATCATCTTTGTGGCCCTCCACTGGACTCTTTCAAGGAGATCCCTGTCTTTTTTTGTACCTGTGAACCCAAACTGGGCACAATACTCCAGGTGAGGCCTCACCAGGACAGAGTAGAGGGGGAGGGTCACCTCCCTTGATCTGCTGGCCACACTCTTTTTCATGCACCCTAGGATACCATTGGCCTTCTTGGCCACCAGGGCATACTGCTGGCTCATGGCCAGCCTGTTGTTCACCAGGACACCCAGGTTTCTCTCCTCAGAGTTCCTCTCCATCAGGACATCCCCCAGCCTGTAATGGTGCATGTAGTTATATCTCCCTACGTACATGATTCTACACTTGTTAAACATCATACATATCATGTATGTAGAAAAGGAGACAACAAATGATGATAATACCAAAATTACATGTTAAGGACACAAAATTAGTGAACTTAAAAATGTCCTATTTCAGTAGACGAACTGTATCCCTGAAAGACCAATAGATAGAAAGACAATTATGTTGAGTTTGGTAAAACTGATACTTCAGAAGAATTGAGAAGATGATAACCAGAAGAGATATAGCACTTGAATAGGACTTTTTCAGAAAATCATAGAAATTTTAAGGTTGGAAAGACCAGTAAGATCATCAAGTCCAACCATCAACCCATAGTTGTGACCACTCTAGACCATGTCCCTCAGTGCCACATATTCACATTTCTTGTACTACTCCAGGGTCAGTGACTCAACCATTTCTCTGTGCACTCCTTCTGAGAATATTTTTTTCCAAATATCCAACCTGAATTTCCTATGGTACAACTTAAGGCCATTGCCTCTTGTCCGTTTTGCCTGGTTCTCATATTCTTTCCTGCATAACTAAATTTGGGAAGNTCCCTGTCTTTTTTTGTACCTGTGAACCCAAACTGGGCACAATACTCCAGGTGAGGCCTCACCAGGACAGAGTAGAGGGGGAGGGTCACCTCCCTTGATCTGCTGGCCACACTCTTTTTCATGCACCCTAGGATACCATTGGCCTTCTTGGCCACCAGGGCATACTGCTGGCTCATGGCCAGCCTGTTGTTCACCAGGACACCCAGGTTTCTCTCCTCAGAGTTCCTCTCCATCAGGACATCCCCCAGCCTGTAATGGTGCATGTAGTTATATCTCCCTACGTACATGATTCTACACTTGTTAAACATCATACATATCATGTATGTAGAAAAGGAGACAACAAATGATGATAATACCAAAATTACATGTTAAGGACACAAAATTAGTGAACTTAAAAATGTCCTATTTCAGTAGACGAACTGTATCCCTGAAAGACCAATAGATAGAAAGACAATTATGTTGAGTTTGGTAAAACTGATACTTCAGAAGAATTGAGAAGATGATAACCAGAAGAGATATAGCACTTGAATAGGACTTTTTCAGAAAATCATAGAAATTTTAAGGTTGGAAAGACCAGTAAGATCATCAAGTCCAACCATCAACCCATAGTTGTGACCACTCTAGACCATGTCCCTCAGTGCCACATACTCACATTTCTTGTACTACTCCAGGGTCAGTGACTCAACCATTTCTCTGTGCACTCCTTCTGAGAATATTTTTTTCCAAATATCCAACCTGAATTTCCTATGGTACAACTTAAGGCCATTGCCTCTTGTCCGTTTTGCCTGGTTCTCATATTCTTTCCTGCATAACTAAATTTGGGAAGGTTTGACAACCTGTTGGAACATGGATCTCTCCTCTGATTTGGTGTGATTGTTTTGAGATTAAAGTAAAAAATGATAAAAATGTGCATAACTCCCCCTCACTCTTCCAGGAATGAGATCATGCACTAGGGGCAAATATCCTTGTTGCATCTGCAGGAGGTACTTACCTCTGATTTCCTTTTGTAAGTCTTTATTTTTCATTCTGATCTCAAAAGCTTTAAGAAGATAGCCAGGGCAGTGCAGATAATAAATGTGTGGGATGTGAGCTATAGATACTTTGCCAGAACAATTACTGTGAACATGCAGGCCTCCATGACAAAGACTGAGTCCCAAATGATGTGTCAGCTTTTTAGAAATAATTTCATCTCTGAGATCTGAGGGGAATGGAGTCAAGAGATTCTGAAATACATAGGACCAGGATATCTTCCCTTCTGTTTTTTCTTCTATTCCTTTAGCCCTCCCAACAAATCATTACTGCTACCTTGCCTTCAGTAGTAGCAAATTGCATCTTATTTCAGTGTTGAGTTTGTCTGAGTTCAACTTCCAGCTCTTGCTGTGGTAATAAAGTATAGGAATGGCAGTATAGTCTTGGTATAGTAATACAATAAAATTTTATGAAGCTATCATCATGCCTTATAAAGTAGCAGAAAAGGACACAGCCCTTTATTTTTTTCTTCTCTTCTTTGCAGATCATCTACTACAATGACAGGAACAATTATAGAAACAATTATCAGAGGGAGGAACAGCAATACTGAGGCCTGAGTTACTCTGCATGAGCCTAGTTTTACAGTAGTTTAACTCCAATAAAATCAACCACAGTAACAGGAACAGGAAATTGAGTGTAGAGGATCCTAAAATCTGTCTCTATGACCTGAATGGAATCTCAACTGGTTATCAGGCTTGACTGGGTTCAATAATATTATTTTTGTAATTATGTGTTAACTCAGTTGCTGCTGTCACTGATCAGAATTCCTATATTCAGTACTAAATGCATTTTTTATTCAGGGTGCTGTTGTTCATCCTGGATATCACCAAATAAATTAAGGTCCTTGGGTGCTGCGCTCAGCAAATTTATAGTTTTTGTACTGTATTATTTTCATTTTATTTCTCTGCTTCAGTGATATATTCTTTTTCAAGATTATTGTTATAATTATTTAAGTTTTATCTAATGATAAAATTTTAATTAGTATTTGGTCTCTGACAGAAAACCTATTCCAGTTCTTTTTACTCCACATAAGAATTTCTTTCAGTGTCAGAGCATATGTTTCTGCATAACATTGTTATGCATTTCTGGTTTATTTAATCTTATACCTTGTTAAGGAGACATGAAAGAAGAAAGCTGATTTTCAAGCACTTGCCATGAGTGTAAAATATGTTAATAAAACTGTTTTGAAACTAGAGAAAATGAAGAATGTGGTGGAGAGCAATCTTTTTTTTTTTTTTTAATTTTTTAATAAGAAAATAATAAGCCTTACCTAATAGAATTTGTGTATTTTTGTGAAAATTACTGATTTGTTTAACTCTGATGATGTTTACCTGCCTCTGAAATTGAAGTTAGAAGACAGCAAGACATTTCAGCAAGCCAACAAAACCCACAGTTGTGTTAGACTGGCTGAGCACATGCACCTTGGTAACATTTGAGCATACTCGGCCCCTCAGTGAATCTGACTAACATTCAGCTCTGCTCTGAATTGAAATTGAGGAATTATGAGTCACTGAAGAACTTTTGTGTCTAAATGTATAGGAGAAAGCACTCTATGTGCTTATAAAGAGAGCGGAACCTTTTGTCCCCAGTTCACTATTTACTTAATGTGTGCTGCCTGAATATAAATGACAATCTTTCACTTCCATTGCATGTCAACAGAAGATAAGAGGCAGATTCTCAACAGTGTGATACAGCTTTGAATCACTGTCCTGGTTTCTGTTAGGATAGAATTAATTTTCTTCTGAGTAGCAGGTATAGTGCTATGTTTTGGATTTCGGGTGAGAATGATATTGATAACACACTGATGTTTTAGTTGTCTTAGAGTAACACATTAAGTCAAAAACTTTTTAGCTTCTCATACTGCCATGCTAGCATGGAGGCTGAGGGCACATAAGGAGCTGGGAGGGAACAGAACCAGCACAGCTGAACCAAACTGGCCAAAGGGAGATTCCATATCCATATGGCACCATGCTAAACAATATGACTTGGGGGAGGTGGCCATGGGAGATGGCCATGGGGGGTGCTGATCAGGGAGTGCATGGACATCATTCAGACAGTGGATGGTGCTCAATTGCATTGTGCATCACTTGTTTTGAATATTCTTTTAAAATTATGGTTGGTGTTGTTAAATTCCTTTGATTTTCTGTCTTTTTAAACTGTCTTTATGTCAACACACGAGTTTTGCTTTTTTTCTGATTCTACCCCCCAACTCATTTGGGGGTGAGTGAGTGAATGTACTGTTTGCCAGGTTAAACCACAGCAGTTGCCCTGTAACTGCCAGATAAACAACTTTTACTCTCTGCTTCTTTTATTTCTTGCATGATTAATCTTAGTAGGAAGAAGGGTCAGTTCTGAAGGATAACTCAAAATTCAACCTGCCATTTAACAAATAAATTGAAATATAACTTTGCTCCTGTACCTGATCTCCCTCATTTTATGTGAACCATGTGAGTTCTGATCTTCTACTAATTCAGAAATTAAAACTTGAGCACCTGTTCAGGTCATAGTACTGTGACCACAAATATCAAGCCCTAAGCTTTCAGACAACTAAGTACTGATAACTATACCCAAATTTTCTGTCTACAGAATTGACCCAACCAGTTTCTAAAGATTTTTTTAAAATGTAGTTCAGATTTCTTTATATGCAGCTTCACCAGTAAAGTTACAAGTTTGTTCCTATCATCTGATGTGAGAGACATACAAAGCCCAGTCAGATCACCAGTATGTTCTGTACACATTGTGCTCAACATGTCTTGAATACATGTACATGCATTCAGCCACTGCCAGTAGAATTTCCTGGACTTGATCTAGACATCTACCAAATAGCTGTCTCCGTCTGAACCTTCAGCCAATACTTTCCCATGTAGTCAATAGAGAAAAGAAGAAATTACTGCCATGCAGTTTGCATTGCTGTCTAGGAGAGGATATGAAAATATGGATGACTCATGATGTATTAGGTACCCTGAGGTGTACTGCCTGGCTTGCAACTGCCTCTCTATAACAGTGTATTTCCTTTAAAGGTGGCTCATTCGTTACCATGTTGATAACTAGCGTACCTCAAAACACTTCAAATGCTGCTTATATTTAGATAAAAGAATCCCACCTTGGAAATATTTTTCAGCCCTATGGAATTATCTTGGTTTTCACAGATCATCTCAAATTACGTTAGGTGTCGCTTTGTAGGTAGTAGAATAAACAATTAATTAAAAACTAAACTAAACCATGTCCCTCAGTGATATATCTAAGTTATCTAAGTTCTTGAACACCACTAAGATGGTGACTCCACCATCTCCCTAGGCAGAAAAACTACTTTATCTCTCAGTATTCCCTAATGTCCAACCCAAATCTCCCCTAAAGCAACTCAAGGGAATTTTCATCCTACTGCTAGTTACATGGGAAAAGAGGTCAATCTCTACCTCACCACAGCCTCACTTCATGTAGTTGTAGAGAGCAATAAAGTCAGCCCTGAGCTTCCTCTTCAGATTAAATAATCCTGCTTTCCTCATCTGCTCCTCATAAGACTTGTGCTCCAGACTCCTTACAGCTTTGTTGCCCTTCTCTGAACATGCCCCTGGGTCTCAGTATCTTTCATACAGTGAGGGGCCTGAACTGAGCACAGTACTTCAGGTGCAGCATCATCAGAGCTGAGTACAGGGGGATGGTCACTTCTTTGCTCTTACTGGCAACACTGTTTCTGACACAAAGCAGGATACCATCGGCTTTCTTGGCCACTTGAGCACATTGGTGGTTCATGTGCAGCCAAGCATCAACCAATACCTGAGGTCCATTTCTTCTACAGTCTTTCAGCCACTCTGCTCCAAATCTGTAGCATTACCTGGGGTAGCAGTGGCCAAAGTGCAGGACCCGACACTTGGTCTTGTTGAACTTCACCCCACTGGCCTCAGCTCAGTGATCCAGCCTGTTCAGATCCCTCTGTAGGGCCTTCCCACCCTCAGGCAGACTGACACTTCCTCCTAGCTTGGTGTCATCTGCAAATTTATTGATGGTGCACTCAATGCCCTCATCCCGATTATCACGACCGGTTGCCAGCTGGATTTAACTCCATTCACCACCACTCTGTGGGCCTGGCCATCCAGCCAGCTCTTTACCCAGCAAAGAATGTATCTGTCCAAGCCACGGGTTACCAGCTTCTCCAGGAGAATACTGTGGGAGTGTAAGAGACTATTATTTTATACCATTGCCTCAAAGTTTGCTGATGAACATGTCCGAACATGTCCAAGCAAGTCCTGGACAAGGGCTGTGAAATCCTTTGTCTAAGGGACAAGCAGATGGGCATGTCCTGGGGCAAAGAAAGAGAGAGAAGCTGTAGCTCAATAACCGCTGAACTCTCTTTNTCCTACCGCTCGCCTTCCCTTCCCCATCGCCCTTATTGGTAACAGTGTCCGCCTTCCCCTTCCCCATCTCCCTGGTCAATATTGGTAATAAACTGGTCGGACCAACATTTGAACCATTGCTTCTTAATCTCACACCGGGTATACACATAATCAAAGAACCTCGTCTCCCTCCTTTATATTGGAACGTGACATTTTTAATGGCATAGTCGGCAGGATAACCGCCATGATTCACCTCCCTTCTTTATATTGGAGTGTGACAGGGAGACACCATCAAAGGCTTTGCTGAAGTCTAGGTAGACTACATCAGTAAGACTAAAGTGCTCCTACATTTGATTGTCCTGTCTGTGGAGTTTAGTGTCAGTCTCCAGGAAAAGAAAAATAATTCTCTTGCTTGATCAATTTCTTGAACCATCATTATGATTACCACTTTGAGATTCTTCTAAACAAAAGGACTAATGAGCTAATATTCAGGTGACCAGATAAATTCTGGACATTTTAATAGGATGTGGAGATAACCTCCACTTCCTCTCTTTGTAGGTTGCAAAAATGTGATCCTGGACAGAAGCCATAAAACTTCTACTTCCTATTGAAGTACTTGACAAATTCTATCACAAGTATTACAACGGGAGGACAACTGATTAGCTCTGTTAATTTACATACAGAATACTCTTCCTTTCACATGCTTATTAATAGAAAGAGAGCTAGTACAATTGATCAAATCCACTCTGTACAATTACAATGGATTTTAAGGACTTTGACATACATCACTGTAAGTAAAGGAAGAAATAGTAAAATCCCCAATTAACTCAAAGAAAATATGAGACAGGATTTTGTATCGTTTCAATGAAAGCAAACAGAAAGAGAGCAAATCCCCCTTCTGTAATGTAGTTTACACCCTAGAATAAGCAAAACCAATTTGAAACTATTGTAAATTTTAAATTATTCATTTCATTCCCAATAGGACATTAAAAAGCCTCCTCTAAAACTTGCACACAATATTTGGTTTATGGCAGAGGAAGCACAAAGGAAAGAAAGAGGTATCTAAAAGTTGGAAACACCATACAAAAAACCCTCCTAGGCTGAAGGCCTTTGTACATTCAAAATCCCAAAGATAACGACTGGTTTGAGAGCTCTTGCTGAGTGTATTGGACACCTTTGCTTTTAGTTATTTGAAAAACTGTCTGGAGGATCATAAATGTGCTGGATACCCTCAGGATGATCCAAAGATTCCGAGTGTGTAGATAACAAGTTCTGCTGTGACTACCCTGGTAGGAGAAGCAGGACATATAATTGCTCACAGAGCACAGCATCAATGAGATTATCTTGTTTCTAGTACCTGAGCTTGTTTACATATTTCTGTAAATCACTCCACTTCATACTACATACATATATGAGTATGCAACTTTTAAAGCTGGGCCTGAACAGAGGCACCTGACTGATCAGTTGGACCATGGTGCCTAACGCCACAAGCCATGGGATCTGGTCTAGCATCTATCTCCTTACCTTCCTGACTGATGGTCCTGGTACATATCTGGAGGTATTTCTTATTCTGTGCATCATGTCTGAGCAATTCTATTGGATGCTATCATAAAAAAAAACCATGTATTTTCAGTCTTTACAGATTTGGGAACTGCAACCTTTGAATTCACTGGTTATAATAATTCTTATACAAGCTGATGGAATACCATCAGACGAGTGTCTAAGGTGATAGAACCTGTCATATTATCATCTTCAAACAAATACCTAATGGCATTTAGTGCTGTATCATTTGTTATTTGTTCTGAAGTCATCGATTTCTGAGTGTAGTATTCTTAGAGAACCTGTTATAAAGGCATAAAAGGCTACATATAAAACCAAGAAGAATTTGAAGAAAAATATTAATAGTTTTAGAATTTGTCTTGTGATAGAATCACTGTGAAGCCTCTTTTCCTTTGAATATCTGTGAGGAGCGCCTCTCCAGGTTCTGGATTTTAGTGTCTTGTCTTTAGTAGGATAAAATCAGATTAAGCCTGTGCTTGCATGGAAAACATTATGGCATCCAATAGCATTCAATGGTTGTATATCTGCATGGATTCCTTGGTGCCATTGAAGGTCAAACTGGATCAGACTCTGAGCAACTTGATCTAGTTTTACTTGTTTCTGTTAATTGCAGGTGCGTTTAGATGACCTTTAAATGCCCTTTCCAACTCCAACAATTCTAGTATTCTCTGATTTTCCCAAAAGAGATTTTTTAATTTTTTATTATAAGTTGGAATGTGCATGCCTGGTTAGCAACACAACTGAAATAAAATGAACCAATCAGTAATTCTTGCAGGCCTTTCCCTGATTTAGCTTGAACTCATCATGTCTTGGCTGTTAGTACTGAGGCAGGGAAGACTATGACCACATATGGTTATCAGCACTTGAAACAGTCACCTGGAATAAATTCCCATTGTATTCTGTGGATGGAAATAAACAATTTTGAGCAATGATTCTATTCTTCCTATTTCAGATACTTAATATGATTCAGATGGATTGCACTGCAAAAATGTCTCTGCCTCTCCTGTTCTAATACAGGAAACCTAGCATGACTACCAGAGGTGTAGATATTTGTACTGTTTGGAATTAGGTGAATTTAGATTCAAGTTGTTATGGAGTTAGATACAAAGCTATTATGAAGTCCTCTGTGGCAAAAACCTATTGTAAAATCCTTTGAAGCTTTTCTTTATTCCTCTGTTCTCTTTATTCCTACCTTCCTCTTTCCCCTCTTTCTTACAGACAAAGAGCTGGGATAAATGTTCCTGACTGTTTTTGCTGGCTGCACAGCTCCAGAAAGATGATGATGAATCTTGTGAAGAATTGGCCCCCTTTTACATGGATAAGACTAATTCTGAATTGTAATCCCTAATTACAAATGAGAAGGAGTTGGAAAGTATTATTCTATTCTCAATTCACAGTCCAGTTACTACATGAAATTATAAGTAATGATTCAGCTCTAGATAAAAATATCAACATTTGTGTTTACCTATAGGTATATTCACATTTTAGGTGACGAAGTTGTCATTTCTTTCAGTAAAATCTGGAAGGTAATTCTTCTGACTAGTGAATATGTGTACATTACAGAGTGGGATAAATTTCTGGAGAAATCTTTGGACAAATATTCTTAATTATATTGACTACAGGATAGGCTAGATTATAAGAAGAGAACTCTGACTTACTGTATCCTATACATAGATAATACTCATCTTTCAAGGTACGACTGAATTTTCTATCTGGAAATCTTCAGCTAAAAGGAACTAGCAAGTCAGGGAAGGCAAGATTTTCACACACATTACTAGATAAAAGCATTCAAGAATACCTCTCAGTTCAAGAAGATGTACAAAACAAGTTGATGCTGCTCCTGGGTATCTTACAAAGCAATGTTTGTTGTCAGTTTATTAAAGAAGAATGAATCATTCTGTTGCTCAGAAAAACAAGTACTGAAAATAGAAGGGTGGATGACTGGAAAGTTTAATTATGATTTAAGTGGACTATGATGAAATATTTGCTGTTCAGTCAATTACTGACAGTGAAAGCAGACAAAATTTCCTTCATCTTTCATACTCTGTGTTAGCAATTCTGACTGAACCAAGGGCAGAATGAATTTCCCTGAATTGCTGACTGACACTGCTATATAGTTTGTATACTAGCATTCTGGTATTCTTCAGCAGTGAATTTTCAAAATCAACTATATGGAACACAGCTTTAAATACACTTATTCAGCATGGGTTTTAACTTTTTCCTTTACTGTGTTACTAGGCATCTAGTCAGTTAACTTAATGAGTTCTGGCAAGTAGTATTTGCTATGGATCATCCTGATTTCATACAAGCAAGTAGAAAAAAAAAAAAGAAATTGTGTTTGTAAATGTATACCAATTAAAAATGAGAGAGGAAAACACACTTTTTTCCATATTTCAAAGTGTATGGAAAAGAAACACAATCTTTCTTATTTTATCACATGACATTTTATTTTCTAATTTCTGGATCACCATGATTCACAAATTTTTCAATGATTCTATGAATTTTAATGTTGTCTTTGTGACAGCTATGCTAAATATTTACCACGAACCACTGGTGCATGCTAAATACTTAGTGATCCAAAGTGAAAATGTGTTATTCGTTGATTAATATAATCTCATTCAAGTTTAAGATTACTTGTCAATAATGCTGACTTTGGCATATGAGTTTTCTTACTCCCACAATCACTAAGCAACTCTGCATGATCTGTTCATAGCACGGAATTAATCTTCAAACAGTAATTTTCAATATCTCGAATAAAGCATAAATGTGTCAACCACATTGTTATCCACAGAAGTTTATATCATTCGTATGCATCCTTCAATGGTACTCAAATTTACCCCAGATGAGCACATAGCTGTAAAAGTTTGCAACTAAAAACAAAATTACCCTGTATTATGTGCTGGTATAAAAAGGAAATATGTGAGGAGAGCAGGAAAATACTATGTCTCTATTTGAAATTGCTGTTCTTTGCTATATTTTTGTATAATAGAATTCTCATTGATGTGCCCGATTATGTTGTTGGCATCAAGTAATACCTGAACACTGGCACTCTGAAAAGTAGAATTATTGACAAAAAGTCAGTGAGAAATTTAGAGATTAAACCTTATAATGAGAAAAAAGAGAAAATGTTCTTCTCCATTTCCTCAACATATAGTTTTTTACAGATTCACAGAATCACAGAATTTTAGGGTGTTGTAGAATATAGGGTGATTCGAGGGTGAATCATAGAATTCTAGGGTGATTTTTTATATTTTCTTCTGCTGTTTTATAAAATTCTATTTTCACATTTTAACCTAACCTAACACACCATGTGAAACCTAATTTTCACTGTAGGTATTACAGTTAAGTGGGTAATTGGATAATTTTGGAATAATAATGGAATAATGCTTGTGAACTCTTGAATGGAATTATTGTCTAATTTTTTAAGGTATTTTCTAATTGTTTCTATATTTCTATATATATATATGTTTTCTATTTTTCCTCGATTGAGGCATCAGATTTCTATAAATCCCAGTACTGTGAGGGTAACCTGCAATGCAATATATTCTAGAAACAGTGAAACATGGGAAAAAAAAATGAACAAACAATATAATGTATCATCTGTTGTAAGTGTGACCTTTGCTTGCTTGCTTTTCCTCATTATTCATGTACAGTTCTGGACGCATGCACTACTCTGTAATTCCACCTCAGATTTGGGCTCAACCCAAATTTCTAGAAGGAAGACCAGTCTTGCCAAGAAATCCTGCAGCCTGGTGTTCTCCATACTGTGTCAGTGTTGTCAGAATTGCACAAGGAACAGTTGAGTGCATCTTTTTATTTGTGGTAGTTTATTTTCAGCATGCAGTGCTTCATGGTGAGACATTTGATCACCATCTCTGTGTACCTAGACCCTAAATAATGTTAATGTCAAACACTTCCTACTGCTGGTTCTGTGGGTCTCCTTTCCAAACATGGGCCACACAAACAACTCTGTTTGTCCCAAATCTTTCTGCAGGAGTGGTTTCTTTGTACCAGGTCTTCAAGTTTGTGTCTTTTTACTACACACATTCTCTACACAGGAGTAAAGGCTGCAATTCCAGTCCCTCCTTGAAGAAGATATTCATCTGTTCTTGAATAATGTCCAGTTCCAAACAACCAGATTTTACTTCTGTCACTCAAATACCTTGAATACTGGCTTTGTAAAGCCTGATTACTTCTTTTTTTCCCCACTTAATAGAGAAGGTATGGCAGACTTGGTACCGTGCTCAGGGCAGCATAGTCTCTCTCTTTTATTTGCTGAGAATATTTTAAGATCTTAACTGGTTTCAGTCTTAGTGAAATGGAGTAAAGGAGAGAAAAATAACAACCCATGCTTGAATGCGTGACTGATAAGGAGTATTAACTGCAGCATCTCTAATCATTCTCTCCAGAGTGCCTGTGATTGTGTAGCACATACAGCCTTCTGGGGGATTCCACAGCAGTAGGCAATTATTAAAAAATGGCTTGCCATCCAGTAATATAAATGATGCTAACCTCAGCAACATTGTCACTGCATACCACATGTGTTCAGGTGTAAAAGCAATGTGTTCATTTTATACTTCTGATTTTTAAAAATAATATGAGAATTTTGAATAACTTGTTAATTGAGTAGACAGAATAGATTTTATTACGTTCTGAATCAGGTTTAAATGGTACTCATATTTTGTGAGGATTTCATAAGTCTGTGCCTTGATTTCTCTTGGAAATGGAAAAAGCATTCCTTATGAATCACTTTGACCATACCCTTGGGAGCCATTACAACACTGTTTTGATTGTTAATTTTTTCTCTTGTCCCATCTGATTTAAGTTCAAAGGTGCTCGATGACAGCCTGTATTTCTCAATGAATTTTTCACATATGGACTAACTGTGCTTTGCAGATTCTGGGTTTTGAAGACCTGATGCAGTCCGGTGAAGTATTATTATCCCCGTTTAAAAAGGGTTGAGGAAAGGAGGCCTAATCTGTGACCTGACAAAGACCGCAGAGAAGGTCCATAGAAGAATTTACAATGGATAAAACATCTCATAGACTGTAAGTTCTTCATCTTTACCACATGACTGGATTTTTGACAGATTCAAATGACTCCCTAATGAGCTGAGGATCATTCTAGCTTTAAAAAGAAAAAGGGTCCCAGTGAATTAGGCTAATCCTCCATCTCATTCAGTAGCCTGTTTCTAAAAACATTATCCTCTTTCAGGAACTAATTCAGAAGTAGACACTCTGTAGTAGGACTTCTAGTTATCCCTTCAGCAAAATATTAAAAATACTTAGTTCTCCAAGGTATTATGATGATAAAGATTTGAAGCATGGACATTTGTTTTCAAAATTTTGGTTGGTTTTTAACTCTTGAGGCCACAGAGCTATTTTTTTTTTTTTCATGCTACTGGGCCACAATTCAATTATAGGAGTTCTTTATATACCGTTAGTGGCAACTATGAACAGGTGACCAGATGCCTTGAAGACCTAATGATGGGTTTGATTTTCAAAAGTTTACAACCAATTACTGTATTATCTAAGACCCACCCAGTTATAGCTTTTACCACTCAGAAGCCTCAGGTAAGGACACACTACTGTCCCAAATCCGCTCTACCCTTCCAGGCTTCCCATTGAAAACTGAATCAAATTCAAAGGAAATCTGCACAGCTACAGCCTGTCTACAGTTTAACTGAAATGTCACTGGAGGCTCCAGGAAAGCTTCATTTCTCAGGCGCAGTGCAAATTTTTATCTTCCAGATTAAGCTCCCTTGTGCAAAAAGCATTTTTCTCAGGGCAAGGCTAAAACTGTGTAGGGAGTGTTTATAAGATGCCAAGATTTTTCCTGCTCTCAGTGCCAGGTGTATTTGTTCACTCATCAATCTTTAATGTGAACCAAGTGAAACGCACACCTGAAAACAGTAACAAACTCCTGTCAGGAATAAAGTCTCCTCTGCACACATTTCTATGACTAGAGAAATATAGAAAGGAGCAGTGAGAATAAACTCTTCCTAGCCATGCTGTCTAATACAGCCTTGGTAAATACTCAGCTATTCTAAACATGCATAGAGCAGAAGGTTGTTTATACCTTCAGTCCATGCTAATGCCTTTCTATATCACCCAGCTCAGGAAGGATTGTTCTGACAGTTGGATCTAATCAATAGCTATGAATACATTTTGTCTCAATTAAGGAAGATCACATTACAACCTCCTGAGAACTCTGGTTATTAATTTATTAAAAAGTATATGATTTTTGAGCTTGATAGAATCAAATGCATTTTTGCCCCCCATCAGTAATATAACATGTGCAAATTAGTGTCCGAATTAATGCTGTGCGGCTGCAGTGAAAAAAGTAGCATTGGTTTTATTACATAATAAAATGCTTTTAATTGTTGGACTAGAACAGCTTTATAACATACCATTACTTTTGGTAACAACCTCTGCCTTTTCATCGATCAGAAAATGTTATCAGACAGAGCCAGACTGAAAGTAAAACTGAAGAATAACATTGCTGGGCTGATAAATTTGAGTGGAATAAATAGACGCTGGCCAGGCTTTGAATTAAAAAAAGAAATATAATTAATAAGAAGTTTTACAGAATAATGTGTTTCCTACTTTTGAAGCCAAGTGTTTGCACTGGAAGCAGTTAAGCCCCATACATAATTTGACTGCATTTCTCAAACCATGAGTGGCATGTTTTTAAGACTCTTTTTGTTTGCTTGTTTGTTAGCTTTCTTGTGGTTTATTTAATAAACATCTCAAGGTACAGTTTGGAGTTATACTAATGTCACTAAGTCTTCAGAAAGTGTGGCAGGCCTGGGGACTGTAATGGCAGGAGGCTATTACAACGTATTCGTGTTCCCATCTGTTTAAATGACTTAAATTATCACCTTAAAGCAGTCATATTTATTTATTTTTTTCTTCAAGGCAGAATTTAAGAGCTAGGAAAACATAGCTGAGGAACACTAATGGAGGGCTGTGATTTAGTTCCCAGTTCATCCATGACTCTGGAAAACAGATGTTTTTAGATAACTTAATCAGGTGATTAGAACTACTCATGTCCTTAAGTGCTTTCTTAAATCAGTGCATTGGGCTGTTAGCCCTCTGGGATGGAAGGAGGGTCTTAGCACATCTTTAGTTCTGCTAGAACAAAAAGTGTAATAAAGAAGTGATTTTGACCACAGATATGTAAAGCCTATACAATGAAATCAAGTTTAATGTCATGAATGTAGCTGATCTGGAAGGTTACCATGAAACACAACACTCTCTGTGGATTATCATCTACAGCTCTATTTATATTCCTGATTTTCAAATATTTCCTCTTCTATCTATTCTTCTCTCTTCCTCTTTCTTCCTCTCTCTTTCTCTCTCCTTTTTCACCGTGAGCAACACTGCTTATGTAACTTTCCACCAGTTCAAAGGCTAGGTAACATGTATAGATATGCATGCAAATATTTGAAATCTAGATGGAAATACGTGACACAACGTTCCATTAATCTCAACTTGATCAAAGTTTGTGGGTGCTTTATTCTAAGTGTGCTGTGGGAGTGGGAAGTCTAAGTTAAATTACAGAATTAAAAGTGAGAACCAGCTGTGGAATGCTGCAGAAGGACTGTAAAAGACTAAAAGATTGGATGATTAAGTAGTAGATAAAATTCGGGGTAGATAAATGTAAAGTGACATCCATGGGGAAAAACAATCCAAACTTCACACAGTAAATGATGGGATCTGAGCTAACTGTTATTACTCAGAAATGAGATCTTGAGCTTATAATATATAGTTCTATTGAACTCAGTGCTCAGCTGTGGTAAAAAATGAAAACTGAATATTAAGTATTGTTAGGAAAGAAACAGAATAAATAGAAAATGTAAGATGTTGGTGTCTCTGCATCTTAAATTCTGTTTGCAGTACTAGTCCTGTTTTCCTAAGGTATATCATCACTAGAAAATTCCAGTGAATGGTAGTGAAGGTGGTTGAGGGTAAGACACAGATTTCAGATGGGGGAAGAGTAAATTTAATGCAGCTTTTCAGCCAGAATGAGTGCCAGTTGAGGAAGGGATATAACAAAAACGTGTGAAGTTCCTTCAGGTAGTGTTATGGTTATGGTAACCAAAAAATCATAAAACCATAACAGGTAGCAAATTATTTTTCACTCTACCCATGTGGAAACCAGAGTCTTCAAGCCAAGAGAAGGCTCTTCAAGCTGGGGTAGCTGGTAGAATGTTCACAGCAAAACAAACAAAGAAAGAAACAAAAGCAAATATTTCATAATGCAACCAAGAGTTAAAATTCCTTGCCAGAAGAGGCTGTGGGTGTTGAAAGTACACACTGAGAAGATGACTCAGTGAATTCCTGGGGTCACAATATACTGAGGGCTACTGGACTCGGTTAATGGATCTGGCTCAGGGTGTCCCTGAGCTGCACACTTGCAAAGATCAGAGGAGTGCTCTGGCACAGTATTGCTGTATGTTTGTTATGTCCATCCTGTCATCCCCAGACAGCTGCTGCTGGCCAACGCTTATGACAGGACACTAGCTAGCTGATCTAACATGGTTGTCCTTTTGTCTATGCTCCTTCTTCATCATTACCTGTCCCTACTTTGTTGCTGCTACCTCATGTTGTACACTTATGTCAGTGGTGGCTGCAAAGATTAAAACATACCCAGCTCCCAGCTAAGGAAAAACATGGAACACCACAGAATGCAGCAACTGACCTCAAATGGAGTTTGAACTGAGCCCACACTTTTTTGTCTAAATCAAGATTTAGTCTAGCCATTAGAGAGATGGAATTCGGACAATAAATTGAGATTAAAACCTGAAAGCTGCCAAGGTTCAAAAGAGCTCAGTGTGTATATTATCTCTCTTCATAAGCTGTCTAGTCCTGCTTATCCACACAGAAAATCTAAATACATCCTATCAAAACAGTGAGGAGTTGAAATTAGCAACAGCAAAGCTCACTACTTTCTCTCTTGCTGAAGACAGTAGATTGAAGGAGATTGTTTGTGGTATGTAAAATGCAGCTGATAATTGCTCATTTTTCTATATTTTCTCAGTACTTTCCATTCATTTCTGGTAGTCTCCCCCCTCCCCCTAGCTTCCTACAAGTGCCTTATCTGTGTGTTCTTGAATTTATCACCTCGAAATTGAATTCTCCTTTACAATGGAATTTATCAGAACACAACCTGCACCAAAGGAGAAAAAAACTTCTTTTCAATTTGTTCAGAACTGCTGTGCAAATAAAAACAAGAGAAAAAATGACTGATTAAAATGAAACTCTCAGCAGCAGAGTTTTGCATTGAGTTTAAATTTCTGTTTCTCCTCAAGCATGTTGTCTGAAAGTTTCCCTGTTTACCAGCTGAAGTTCTCCTCTTTCACCTGAATTTATTTAAATTCACATCTACCTTCTTAAAGATAGCTAAAGACAAAATTGTACGTTGTTTTATTCAGTCTAGCAGTCTAGTAAGAAGTAATGAGATGTCTTCCCACTTGTTTTTTAAACTCACGTGGAATTTAAGGTGGACTCTTTCAAGAAGTAGTCAGGAGATGGTTTTGTTGCTGCTTTTGGTATGATTGTATAAATTATGGTCTCCAAGATGTATGCAACAAAGAGGTAGACACAGACATTTAAACCCATCCAATCTGCTTTGCAGGGGTGGCTACTTCAAAGAGTGAACAAACTACTTACATTCCGTTTACATAGAATCATAGAATGACTTAGGTTGGAAAATGCCTTAAAGCCTACCCAGTTCCAACATCATGCTGAAGGGAGGTTGCCACCCTCCAGATCAGGCTGCCCAGGGCCTGATACAACCTGGCCTTGGATGCCTCAAGGATGGGGCATCCACAGCTTCCCTGGGCAGCCTGTTTCAGTACCTCAACAACCTCTGAGTAAAAAATTTCTTCCCAACATCTAATCTAAATCTCATTTCTTTTAGCTTAAAGCCATTCCCCCCCTTGTGCAATCACTATCTGACCACGTAAAAAGTTGGTCCTCATTTTTATTTGGTTTAAAATCACCTCCTCCTTATTTCAGTGGATATCTTTTCATTGCAGTACAGCAAGATTCCCAAGGATCATCAGCATTCCTTAAATACCTTCACATGCTACAGAAAAAAAAATAGTCAACAGTTTTCTGGGCAAAGTGTTAAAGATGTGTATTTCAAGTAAGTATTGCATTTATGTGTTATAGGAGACACTGAAGAGCTGAGACATGAGTTCCAAATGAATCTCCAGCAATCTAGTTTCCGGATGAATACATCTGGAGGAAGCTGCAGTCAGCAACTCCATTACTGATAACAACCTATCTTGCAGATCTGTGAAATATTTGGAGGGTTTTCTAGCTGAATGAAAATGCTATGGAGTGTGACCAGGAGTAGGAAGTTAGCCATCACTGTTTCATTTACATCTATGGTATCTGTTTTCAAATAGAATTATTGTTGATTTTTTATTATTATTATTTATTTTAAGTTTTTCAACTTAATAAAACAAATATTACTTTCATTGTAATAAGTACTCTATTTCTCAGAACTATCAGGAGACCTTTCCAGAAGATGTCCCATTCTTCTGGAACTAGACATATGTCAGAGGGGACAGAGTGGTCCATCCTTGCAGAACCTCATTTCCCAACATAACATCAGAGGTTTCACAACAAGTTGTGATTGCTCTTTCAGTAAGTTCCAATATCTCATCCAAGAACTGATGCTCTCTATTAGAAAAAATGTCTTCCAGTGACAAGTCTTAACCAGGTTATTGCTAACGTTAAGCAGAGCAAGAGGGATAATTTCTAAAACTTCTGAGACAGGTTGGAGTTGCAAACACAGTCTTTCTAAAACTTAAAGGCTTTTAGAAGGGACAGCATGAGAAATAGGATGAGTTTTCACCTCCCCTGTCTGGGGCATAGGTAAATTAATTACGATCTGATGTGAGCTGCAGCAGTCTCCCAGGCAGAGCTTGGTAGAAAGAAAAGAATAACAGTGCCTTTCCTAAGATGTCTTGCCATGAACTGTTTCCCAATGTTGAGATGAGGGCTTCACTTAATACCATGCAAACCTCCTGCAAGGAAGTACCCCATCTAGGAAAAAACAATCTATTATATTTACTTTTTGATATTATTTCTGATAGTGTGACTGTTTAACTTTCACCTACATGAGAAGACAACAACCACTGACAAGAAATCAGCCCTTCAGGACTGCTGCAATACACAGCTATGCTCATTAGCAGAGACTTTTGATCCAATTTTTGCTGAGACTTTTCAATTAAAATAAAAGTCCCAGAGTTAACATTTCTTTTTGTGTATAGAAAATACCAATATAGTAAGTCCTGGGAAAGAATATGACCCAGAAACTGCACAGCAGTGACAACTTGGGAGTGCAGAAAGCAGGATCATTCTACAAATCTGGGAATCATATATTGCGGGTTGAAAAGTGTTAGGATTTTTAGCCATTCCTCCAAATAGAAACAAGCAAATTCAGGCTTTGTGCCACTGCAATATATTTTAGGTATGTTCTTGGTCTGAATTCTCTGAAAAAACTTTTCACCAAGGTTATAAAATTTTGAATTGGAGAATATAGATAATCGAAAATTAATGAATTATGGTATGGTAAACAAGGGTATGTTGGGAATGTCTGGTACGTTTTTAACATTGATGCTAGCAAAGAGAAAAAGAAGTGGAATACCTTATTTAATGTGAAATATTGTCTTCACAGATACTTTAATTTGTAAAAGTTGCCCAAGCCTTCTGAGCTCAGTCAAATACTGCTTACAGATTTCACAAATATTATCATAAGAAAGAAAAAATATTCACCCAACATCCCAAAATAAGAATTTCTCCAAATGCTTCTGATGATGATCATCACCAATTTTCTCACATCTGTTTCTTTTGCTCTCACTACTTATTCTCCAAAAGTGTATTCAAATTGAAAACTGAGAATCAACTCGAAACACGCATCTATCTCCACCTGCATGTTCAAAATAACAGCATACAAGCAAAGATAAATAATTTTAAACATTCAAAGGTATCTATTTTGGCACACAGCTAGACAATCTTCTGGAAAAATAAATAAGTAATCCAAGTTTCTGAAAATGCTCTGTGAAGTGAACTGGCTTCTCAAGCATTTAGAGAAAGATAAATAAGAATTTAAAATACTTGTCAGAATGTGCAACTTCATCAGCAGTTCCCTGCAGCCCAGGAGAGGATGATGGTGGAGCAGGCTGTTTCCCTACAGCCCAAGGTCATCATGTGGAGCAGATTTCCATGAACATTCATGGAGGAGACCATGGTACAGCAGTGGATTTGACCTAAAGGAGGATACAGCCCATGGAGAGCCCACACAAGAGCACTTCCTTGGCTCTGTGGGGCTGAATGTGTCTGCTCCAAACCTGGATGGGCTAATTAGGCAAGTTAGCTTATTGGATCAACTAAATTTGTTCACAGTAATGCATGAATGTATTACAAACGACGCTTTCGGTTCCATATCGCTGCCTCTGCAATGCTCTACACTTTGGTATTTTATACCGATGAACAAATTCATGTTTTTTATTTTATTCCACCCTCTTTGTGACTCTCTCTTGACAAAGCCTCCTTCTGAATGTGTTTTCTCTAGTTTCTTTAGACTGAATAACAAGATAAGTGTTTGTACAGCAAACTCAGCTTCTAATACTCAGACAGTTTCTTTATATGCATGCACACACATTTGCAATACCTTCAATTGAATTTCTGGCATATCTCAGAACAAATCTCTTTTGATGTTTGCTATTTTTCTTTTTTTTTTGCCTTTGCTTACATATTCTGGCAGAAGTTGAATAAAAAGCTTTTTATGAAAAACTTTGAAGACTGCGAGGGTCTGGACCCAAAGAAAAGGCCTTCATTCTGTTACAAGGTATTAATTTGAAATCATCATTAGTTTTTTTTTGTTTTTTTTTTTAAATCTGTCCATATGGGTCGTTTTAAGTGGGAGACATCAAATCATAGAATGGCTTCAATTGTAAGGGGCCTTAAAAGTCATTGAGATCCAACCTCCCTACCAGGTTTGCCAACTCCTAGATCAGGCTGACCAGGGCTCCATCCAGCCTGACCTTGAACACCTTCAGGGACATGAAATGGTTCAAGTAATATACTCATGTAATATACTTTCTTCTAGACAAGTGACTCCATCTGTGAGCACGCTACTACTAACAGCCATTAATGTAGGAGCTGGAATGAGCAGAGGGAGGGAAGACTGATCGAGCAAACAGCACTGCCATCTCTTGCTCTGATGCAGGGCAGGAAGGTTGATACTACAGCTGTTCCTGTTGATTTTGCTCTGTGCATAACAGAAGGATTTCATCTCTCCAGGCTCTTGGTGAAAAAGCATTTAACAAAGCTCTGAACTGCAGGCTGCATCAAGAATTATTATCCTTTGCTTCACCAGCAGATGTGGTTTAAAATGATGCAAGTTCCAAATAAATAGGCAGTGCAGAGCGTGTCACATCAGTCAGGATTTAAAGTCAAAGTATCTCTAAGCTCCAGAGTGCAGGACTCTGGTTGGGCTAATAAAAAATTCGTCAGTTTTTTTCTTGACTTACATGACTGGCAGCCAGATGGCACTTCAGCTTTTTCTTCTCCAGGACTAAGAAGGAGATTTCTCCCTTTCCCACCTTGGGCAGTGGTGCAGGATTCTTCGTAACTTATGTGTCACGATGTTATGTTTCAGATCCCCTCTCAGCAGAGACACAGTACTGCCTCTAGTTTACCCTACATGGCTCAGAAACTTAACACATAAGTTGTAAAGGGGTAAGTACTTTATTGATGAAGGATGAATACATGCATTTTTCTGTCTTCAAACTTTTTACTACTTTATACTCAACCTTCCAATTTGGACACCCCTTTAGGGCTGCATACAGAGCCTCCTGAATGCATAGAAAACCTGCTCTTGAATTCTGATCAGATTTGCCTTAAGCACTGAAGGAATATACACACTTGTTTGACTATGTGGTTTATATTTTGATGAATTGCTTGTCATATTTCCTCAGATAATTCTTGGCTTCACTGGAGACATAAACCCAAATCATGCTCAGTCACCCCAACTTTTATAGGTATTTCAATTTACAATATATCAATCATCTGGCCATCCTTAAGAAATCTGTGGTAACATTGTAAAATTACATAGCTTACCTTTTGGAGATCAAAACAGGAAAGATTTTGCTATCATTTAAATTGTCATATATATACACGCATAGATTGCTCTGAAAGTAATGCCTCCTATTTATTTTCATGGAAATTACAATAGATACAAAGAACACAAGAACAGTATTCAACAGAGCAAATTCTCAGCTACAAAACAATAGTATTCAACACAGCAATCATCATTAGCTATGCATTTTTTGTTGCACTGACCAGGAATCTGCATGGCGTGCTCATAAAAATCTGCACTAGCAGAAGTGATTTGCTGTCTCTGTCATCACTGCTAAAACACACCACCCACCACTGTGCTCACATCCACTGTTATGTCTCTGTGGATTTTCAGAAAGAGTTGATGAATATCAGTGAGTGCACTTTTTCCACATGGAGGAGTTTGGTGACAAAACTTTGCTTCATACACACTTCCATATCAGATGACCTTTAATCCAACAGTCCGTCTTCTGCTGTCTGCCACACAAGGACAAAATATAGCGGAATGTTGATGGGAAGGTACAGCCTCTGCTGTCATACCACCACTACTCGCCTCTGATGTTGTGGGATAGCATCATAAAGTAGATAGCATTACTTTCAGAGTATACTTTTACTTTCATATAATGACACATTTAATTTGCGATTGATTCCGTTGAAGGCTTGTGATTTCCAAAAGCACCTATTAGTTATCACAACTGATCCATTACTAAACAGAAGACAAGAAGTAAGCAGATATATTCTAGAGTCCAACATCTGGCACTGCACAGGAGCCTGTAGGGCCTAGATGAGCTATATTAGTTGATAATAGTCTGTACACTGCAGCCAATGTATAACTTACTCTCAAACAAAGTGAAAAAAGCATTGCTTCAATTTCTTAATCATTAACTTCAAACTGTGTTTTGGTTGCAAAAATCTGTTGCCTTTAAGTCATTACTGCTTAACAGCATTAAACTGAAGTACTCGGTACTTCACTGTTCGCATTCCATACCAGATTTTCCATAGGCATTCATGTAACAAGTACCCCAGGAGTCAATACTGGGTCCAGCCCTGTTTAAAATCTTCATTAATGAGCTGGATGCTGGTGCAGAGTGCACTCTCATCAAGTTTGCAGCTGATACTAAACTTGGAGGACTGGCTGATACACCAGTGCCATTTTGCCATCCAGAAGGAACAGACAGGCTGGAGAAACTTGACTACAAGAGTCTCCAGAGATTCAAGAAGTGCAGAGCTCTGCCACTGGGGAGGAACAGCCCCAGGCACCAGCACATGTTGAAGGTACCCAGCTGGAAAGCAGCTCTGCAGAAAAGAACCTCGGGGTCCTGATGGTCATCAAGTTGAACGAGTCACCAGTGTGCCCTTGCTGCTAAGATGACAGTGGTGTTCTTGATTGCATTTGGCAAAATACTGCCAACAAGTCAAAGGATGTGATCCTTCACCTTTACTCAGCACTAGAAAGACTGCATTTGGAGTGCTTTGCCCAATTCTGGACCAGCCAGTATAGAAGACCTGGACACACTGGAAAGAGTCCAGCAATGGACTACCAAGATGGTGAAGGGCATGAGACACTTCTATGAGAAAAGTCTGAGAGAATTGGGACTGCTTAGCTAAGAGAAGAGAATGCCTGGGAGGATCTTCTAAATGTCTATTAACACCTGAAAGGAGGATGCAAAGTAGATGGAGCTCTTGTGATGTTCAGTGCCAGGACAAGAGCCGGTGAAACACAGGATGTTTGTTCTGAATACCAGAAGGCACTTTTTTACTGTATGAAGAAGTTGCACAGGTTGCCAGAGAGGATTTCCAACTTGGAGATTTCCAGAGCTGCCTGGATATAGTTCTGGGCACCCTTCTCTGGGTGTCCCTACTGGAGCAGATGATCTCTAGAGGTTTCTTCCAACATTAACCTTCTGAGAATCCATGATTCCTTTGGGTTGAAGCCCTCAGAAACTGCTCTGTTGTGGGCAGACTCAGTGCAGGGCTAGTTCTGCCTAGGGCATCAAACTGGTACAGGTATCAAAACTGTCTGCTGCCTACTTTTCACAATGTCAGAGGTTGATGGCAGAGGCTGAGAGAGAGGTCAAGGTGTGTTGGGTAGCTAAAAAAGACTTTAGTGTATAGTCATTCCCTGCAGCAACAATAGCTATTCTTCTAATCTCATTGCACAGAAGAAACAGTTATCAAACTTGATTCTTGTCAAGAGCTTTTGGTCTGTCTGACTCCTGATACTTGAGGAGGAAATAAACTGAGCTGCTTAGGCTCTTTAAAATGACTCTGTGTCCATGTACATTTAGAAGACTAATAATAGTAAAATCTTGAGATTTGGCCTTGCATATAAAATATTTTCTTTCACTACACATATGCTCTCTGATGGAAGAGTATTACAGCTGTATTTCTACTTCAGCCATTTTATTATTATGAGACCCTGAAGGCTATTAGTGTCTGAGTCTTTATTTTTTTGGCTACATACCTATTAAAAGACATCACCTGCTTTCCATTAATTGGAGTACTCTCTGCTACAACTCATGTTTCTGTTAGAAATATTGGAACAGTTTGGAAGAGTTAGTCATTCAAATTCCAGCAGGGAGAGGAATGAGGGCCTGAGAGGAGGCAGCAAGAAAGATTAAATTAGATCAGAATTTGTGCAAATTTTAAGATGCTTTGTGGTGCACCTTCTGCACCAAGGTCTTCCAGCCCTTCACCAGAACTTTGGTCATCCAGAGAGCCAAAAAGGCTCTAGCCATCTGTCTTACAGGTCATCTTTCCCAATTTTTGATGTCTACAGTAGTTCAGAGGAATACAAGAGAAAATTCTGGACATCATTCATTTTAAAATAGATATGTGAAGTTTATTAGATGATTCACACTCCCTAGGTTTGTATGAAATAGAGCCTAGAGTGAACAGCACAGATGTACATGATCATGCATAAAATCAAGCAAGATCTGCCTCATCCATAATTACACCAACAGTTGCTGTGGACATTAAATTAGAGATGAATAGCAATTATGTGCTTGGTGTATTATCCGGGATTGAAAATTGCTTTTTACACACAAAAAAAACCAGTCTTCCAAATCTTTTTGGAATCAAACGGCTGGTAAGTATGCAATTAAATAGGCCATGAATGGAAAAGCTTTCTTTAGTGAGTAAAGCTCTCAAAACCGAGAATGATGGGAAATTTGGTTTCAGGACCTCTAGGCCACCATGAAAGGGGACTGACACTTAAGCAGAGTCTGCTGTGTTAGAACAAGGGGAAATGGTTTCAAACTAAAAGAGGAGAGATTTAGATTGGATATAAGGAAAAAGATTTTTACAGTAAGATTTGTGAGGCATTGGAACAATTTCCCTAGTGATGTGATGGATGTTCCATCCTTACAGACTTTCAATTTTAGGTTGGATGGGGCTCTGAGCTCCTGATGGAGCTGTAGGTGTCCCTGTTCATTGCAGGGAAGTTGGACTAGATGGCCTTTAAAAGTTCCTTCCAACTCAAACGATTCTATGATTCTATGATATTAAACAAGGAATGTCTTTCAATACTTGTGAACATTTCAGAGAAATGAACATAACTCATTTCAATAAATATGATTAAATAAATACCATAGACAGATTATGTGACTCATTTCTGCCTAAAATTAAGAAATAATTTCTGTTGATTTTATCTTTTTCCTTTGAGGAAAGGGAATAGAGCAACAATTATACCCAGGCAGCCAGCATTCATCCTTTTAATTTAAGGCTGGTTCACAATCTTACAAAGAAAAAGGGTGTGCACGTGGGAGCTTTAATGAAAATGGCACTCACCCATAAACAGAGCATTATTAATGCCTCAGACACTAACAGCAAAAGTAATCTCTGCTAATAATCACCTTAATAATGATTTTCATTAATCTTTGTTCAGAGCTATTCTCTTTGATTGAGATGAAGAACAGTAGGTAGTGGAAATTCAGAGCAATACCAGGTACATTCAGAAGATACTCTAAGGCTTTGCATTATAAAAGATCCTTCTGATCTGCCATGTGTACAGAGAAATTGGCATGGTCCATCTTAATAAAAGAGTAACACAAAGAACTTTTATCAGAATAAAGGCTGTGTTCTCATTAGATATTGCAGAATGTCTTCACTTGCTATGATTTTTTTCCCCTGTAATTTTCTTTGTGAGTGCAGTGCTCCTGCAAGGTATAGTAGGAAAATATTCATGAACTTCATGGCAGTTTTACCAGGATTTGAACTTCTGACTGCTTGAATGTCAAACAGGATACTTTCCAGTGTTTCAGAAAGGCAGTGAGACTCATTCTGCCAAAGACGGAAACCCAAGAGCTTCAATCCTGAAAGACAGGGCTAGGAGACTAAAAGGGCTATTTCTTTTGCCTCTTTTGTCTTTATGCTCACTGATTTCTCTACTCTGATTTTGAATTAATGAAGCTCTTATGGGTGCTATGTCTTTCTATTAGGAGAGAAGAACAAAACCTTAGATTTCAATCCAATTCACTTACATATCAGCAAAATTAAAGGATATGGCTTTTAAAGACTATGCCCAGGATGTGGAAATAGAGACTGAACAGTACATCTAGTTTCTAGACAGGTAGCTGATACCAGGTAATACTGACCACACACTAGTAGGCTAGACCTAAATCATATTATCCCAAATCCTTACAAAATACAATTCATCCTGACTCATACTCTTCATACCTCCCATAGTTTAATTTTCTCTGATGAGCTAGAGCTAGCTCACAGGAAACACTGGGAACAGTCTGGGACTATAAATATCTATAGATATTTATAAATATCTAAGAAATGGGAGGCAAAGGATCCAGGCAGTGTGTGGTGGCAGGATCAGGGGAAATGGCCACAAACTGAAGCATAGGAAGTTTGGCACAAATGTGCGCGGGAACTTCTTCACGGTGAGGATGACAGAGCACTGGCACAGGCTGCACAGAGAGGTGGTGGAGTCTCCTTCTCTGGAGATGTTCAAGACCCGCCTGGACACCTACCTGTGCAACCTGGGCTAGGGAGCTACTTTGGCAGGGCAGTTGGAATAGATAACCTCTTGAGGTCTCTTCCAACCCCTACAATTCTGTGATTCTGTGACTATTGGTGGCATAAACTTCCATACTGCTTTTATTCTCCGATGTTTTTAATTTATTCTTAAGACTAGGAGCCTTGAATTCAACCAGAAATCACACACACCCCCTTTTCTTCCTTCTGTCGTTTAGAAGACATAATTCATGCAATTCTCTTTTATTATTTTTTCCCCTTAAGTTTCAAAGATATATTCCAAACTCATTTTCCCACCACACTACATACCGTTCAAGAATGGTTATCTTGTGACTGTGATCCCAAGCAGCCAACATGGTGGTGCCCTCAGGGTCATTACATCACATATATACTGTTGCAGTGTGCTGTAAATACAAAACAATTTGCAAATTACTCTGCCATGGTACTCCTTTCCTTAGTTACATTTATATCACTAAACTAAATTTTGACACAAAACATTTCTGGGCACAGAAACTTGAGCGTCCCTGCTGTTCAAATGCTAATATTGTTTTTAACACAAATTTGGCCTGCGCTCACTGTTACGGGCATTGTTTGGAAAAAACCTGCTGGGCAAAGACCTTTTCCTACAGGGACTCTGCATGCAGAGTCCTTGGGAGTTCTTGGAGGGTAAGAAGATGAGCATGGACCATTTTGTGCCAGAGGATTGCAGTGCCAGGCACATTTTGTTGACTAGATAGGTATAGTTATTTCTGTTCACTGTTTTTTTTTTTCCCCAACAATGTTTTTCAAATTATTAATTTTAATGATCTGTATTTTGTTAAAATAAGATTTTTCCATTGGAACAGATAATTACTTGGTAGATTTACTCATTCCTAAAGATAATTTAATTTATTAATTCACATGCTTACATTTTTAGTACCTCTATCTACCTGATAATTACTATGAAATTAATGTTTATCAATTATTAAGCCATGCTTGTTCTTCTTGTACATCTAACTTGCTAGTATTAACTTTCGTGTTGTTTAGATTTGAGTGTATTTGCCTCTAAAATGCAGTTCTGTTTAAAATCTTACAGAAGAACCTGGAAAAGTCCATAAGACCTTGAAGGCAGTGTCAACAATGGATCTTTTCTTCTTGGCGAATATTTGTTTAGCATGTTTTTGAGACATTCAATAGTGATGGTTTAAAAATTTTTTGAAACAATCCTTTCCAAGGCTCCAAGAACATTACATTGTCATAGAATCATAAAATCACGGAATGACTTGGGTTGGAAGGGATCTCCTCTTCTTCTAAGCCCCCTACCATGGGCTGTTTGTCAACCACCAAATCAGGCACTACATCAGATTACCCAGGACCCATCCAACCTAGTCTTGAGCACCTCTCCATTATGGAAATCAGTATCTCTGTAACACCATGTCTTCCTTCCTTTCTTAATAAGTAATCAGGAAATCAATGATAAAACTAGTGTGGTTTTCAAGAGGCCAAACTACTCCTGAAAACTCAGAGATGCCCAAGAACAGTAGGTGAGCAGAAAGATGAGTGATTTGAATTGTACTCCAGTACCATTCTTGAAAGATTTCCTTAAGTATTGCTACTGGCAAGAAAGTGCATATTCTGACAGGTGTTCAATGAGACTATGAATCATGAATTGAACATACTAAAGCAAATCTGTACCAAGCCAAATATAGAAGAAAACAAGATACAAACAAAATTACAACAGTTAACTTCTTCGAAGTGCAGGTGTTTCTGTGCAGTCCAATGATTTTAGTTTATTCTGTGGGTGTCCCTGTAGTCATTACTGTTGTAGCAGTTATACAACTGTAGTTCTTAAATAAAATACCATTTCCAAGCTAGTGCATGACAAAACAAAGAAACAAGGGAAAACCTTGTAATAGCTTTAATAATATTATTTCTTTGGTTGTATACATTTACTGTTTGGTATTTTATATCTAACAGATATGTTAAACGGAATTGCTGCGATACAAGCTTACTGCTCTGTGAATTCTTTGCCTTAACTTCACAGAATCACAGAATCACAGGGGTTGAAAGGGACTTCAAGAGTTGATGAATCCATCCCCCCTGCTAAATCACAACAGATCACACAGGTAGGTGACATCCAGATGGGTCTTGAATATCTCCATAGAGGGAGACTCCACAGCCTCTCTGGGCAACCTGTTCCAGTGCTCCATCACCCTTACCGTAACAGAAGTTCCTCCTCATCTTCTTAAATTAGTACAGAACATTCTATGTTCGAGCTTTAGGCCATTGCTCTTTGTTCTATTGCTACACACCACCAAAAAGAACCTGGCCTCATCCGTTTGCCTCCCACCTCTCTTTAGATGCTTAACCAGATCTGCTCTCACACTTCCCCAGGCTGAACAGACTCAGGTTACTCAGACTTTCCTCATACAGGAGGTACTCCAGGCCCTTCATCACCTTTGTGGCACTCCGTTAGAATTCTTCTAGGAGATCCCTGTCTTTTTTGAACTGGAGAGGCCACAACTGGACACACTAGTCTAAATATGGCCTGATTAGGGCAGAGTAGATGGGGAGGATCATGTCCCTAAACTTGCTGGCCATACTCTTTTTAATGCATCCCAGGATACTGGTGGCTTTCTTGACCACAAGTGGCCAACCTGTTGTCCACTGTCATCCCCTAACCTGTACTGTTGTATGTGGTTATTCCTCCAACTTTTAAAACATTCATTACAATTAAGTTCTGAATGTGTCAGTCCTCTGAGGATTGATCTGTACTTTCACTGTACTCGTTAGCTATTTTAGTTTTGTAACTCGAAGATAATACACTGGTCATTTAGTCTCTTTGCTATAGTCAAACATATAAAACTTATCTGGAGCTCCTGATAATTGGTCCCTTTTAATTCGTATAAAGGCACATTTGATAATGGAGAATAAAGGCAAGAAAGAATAATTTGAAGCTGTGACTCGGACACTCCTGTACCAACTGAGTCCTCACGTTACTTGCTATGTGCATGGAAGTGGAATCAGTTCTATAAAGAGTGGAACCAAAGGAACCAAAGATTTTATCCCTTCAGAAAACAGTAGAGTGAATAGACACTTAACTCTGCACATAGTTCTGCCTCTGCATACTAAAAGTACTGTAGTCTTATGACAGGTAGAGCCTTCCTATAAGCACAGACTATTCATTTTGTCTCACAGCATTTCATCTCTCATGACAATATAAAGGATTTAGGATCAGAACATGAACTTAAAACTCATCTGTATGTTTGAAATGTACCTATACTGAACGGAAGTTACAGAGATTTTTGGTGCACCAAAGCTCATGAACACACAATTGAATTCTGCAGTTTTAGTTTTTGGACAAGATTTCTCAAATCATATCAGTCACATCTGGTTTTTATTTTATTTTTTCCTGCCAATTTTCAACACTGTACACAGTGTTGTCTGAAAATCAGTCTTCTTTGAAACTAATCCAACCATTTGGGTGATCCTCTTGAAAAATATTACTCTTAATTGCTTTCCATTGGATTAGAACTTTAAAGGTGCAGTCAATGACCGCCTCCCCTTACAGATGAATGAATATGACATGACCTCTAAGTGAGGAAGGCATTATCCATATAGACATTACGGTGCCCTGAAGGTCATGCAAACTGCTACCTGCTCTGGTTTCTCTGCAATTAACAGAAAACATGAAAACACAACCAGAGTTTGAGGTGACTCACCTTGAAAAAAACAATTGCATAACCTTTGCTGAAGCATTAGAAAAGTTAATAAGGGAAGCATTGTTTCCTTGCCTAAGTAGGCAGCATGTTTTTCTACAGTGCAGCCTGAGCTTAGAGTTGTATTCTTTCTTCAATCAGAACTACAAGCAGCAGTAATTTATTAATGTTCTAATGTTATTCAAACTGCATGCCAGCTTTAAAATAGGTTAAATGTAGCACGGCATGTATAACATTAAGTATGGCAATTAAAACAACTCTGCATTCTATTCCTGATCAAAAATAATTGCCACTATATATACATGGTGCTGTCATTGAAGTTTCTGCACTAGAACTTATAGTTTTCAGTGTGTGATGTCTTATCAGTTAAGTGAAACTTTACTTTTCTACTTTGGTGAGCTTGGCAATTTGTGGTTTAGTTGCTCCAAGATGATAATGCCCTGAGAAGAAGAATATCTTGTAAAGCACATAGAATTAGGCAGTTTTATCACCTCTAGGGCAACAAAGGTAAATAAAATAATCCCAGATTTTAGGAAAATGTAAATGGGGCTTTTATCTCCCTATTTTCAGAAACCTTCTAAATGTTTGTCTCAAATGTCTGCCACAGCCTTCGGGAATCCATGGGTTGGGAACTGTGAAAACACACTAGTAACACACAGAAAGAATGAGATGCTGCTGTCATGTCTGTATGTCTTTGACACTCTTGTGACAGAAGGACATGTATCCATTTTGACTTGAAGAGAGGTACCTTTTCATCATTTTCAACATAAATGATGCCAAAATTGTCTTTTTATAATAATCATCAATAAATTCTCCCAGTTATACATAAAAGGCTAGTGAGAAAGAGAGAAGGAAAAGTGATGGAGATATACAGGGGGAATGTGAATCTGTGAGGAAGAAGAGGAGGGGGAAGATAGTTGCTTCTGTGGAGAAGATGGAAGACAAAAAAAGCAGATGTTTGCACGAGGATAAACTGCTGCCATTTTGATGGAAGGTACTAAATGTAAATGTGTTGCTGCCTGTGTGTGATCTCCAGGACCAGGAGTCCCAGCATCTAAATTTAGCTGTTACAAGTGCCAAAACTGGATCACAGAATCATAGAATAGCTTATGTTGGAAGTGACCTTAAAGATTATCATGGTCTAACTCCTCTGCCATGGGCCTCTCACCAGACCAGGTTGTCCAGAGTTCCAACCAACCTGGCCTTGAATACCCCCAAGGTGTTCAAGGGATGAGGCATCCATAGTTTCTTTGGGCAATCTGTTCCAACACCTCATCACCATCACAGTGAACCATTTTTTTCCTAATGTCTAATCTGCACTACAATAGTCAGTGCCCCTTTTCCTGTCTCTACTCTCTGACACAAAGTACCTCCACATCTTGCCTGTACTTCTCTTTAGTGTCTGGAAGGCTGCAATGAGCTCCCCCCAGAGCTGAATCAGCCCATCTCCACGCTGAATAAGCCCCTCTTCCTCAACCTGTTTCTACAGGAGAGGTGCTTCAGACCTTTGAGCTGGACCTCCTCTGAACTCACTCATCCCAATGGCTGGGCAAGACTGCCAGAGATGTCCTTTTAAGACACTAAATTATCTTTTTTCTCAAACAAGCAATTTAGGGTGGATTTCACTTCACTTTAGATCAGCCTGTTTTAGTCAATCTCTATTTCCCTTACAGGAATGAAAGAATGACACCTGACAGCTCTTCAGGCTGTGATCTGAAGCAACCACCTAGAGAGGTCAGATAACTGTGACTTGTTAGTATCTGTGTGCCATCACTGGGCTGAACATGGACTAAAGAGGACATGTCTTCTGATTTTGATAGCTGAAGTGATTCACCCTGTTGAGATCATCTCTATTCTCACTTATCAGGAATATTTGAAATACAAAAGTGTAATTCTGAATATCATCAGTCAGGGCTGTTCATCTTCAGGAGTCTGTTTCTCCAGATGTGCAATGATAAATATGTTAATTATGTTTACAAAAAAGTTTGAAAGACATAAATACCTAGGGACTTTTGTCACATCTGTTTTGAAGCAGAAGTCGAGGCTTAATGTAGTAATCTCTTTTTCAAATTTTTTTACTACTTTTGACTGTTTTCAGGATTACAGTTCTGCTTCTATTGATATTTCCAGGCTTGAAACAT
Organism: Odontophorus gujanensis; assembly: GCA_013399175.1. Taxonomy (NCBI): domain Eukaryota; kingdom Metazoa; phylum Chordata; class Aves; order Galliformes; family Odontophoridae; genus Odontophorus; species Odontophorus gujanensis. Next base: position 95,835 of record VXAB01012300.1, read on the forward strand.
CAGTCCTGAAAATCACTGTCTGTTTATCTCTTGTCTCTGAAACTAATAATACAGCTTCTGTTGTTTCTAGTAACATAAACAAGGAAATGCCAAGCAGGTTGGGCTATTGAAAAAAAAATATATATATATATATTTAAAAAATCTTGTTAAACGTAGGCCCTGATGCTGCAAAAATCAAAATGTTTGTCTGTTACAAGTTAAGGCCACAAATATGCATTGGCAGGATGGATTTCTTAGTCATAATATTATTGTATTTTTTTATGATGAAGATATTTGTCAGCTGTAGTTTTTATGTTATCAGCATCTGTCACTGAGGACTGGGCTATCATTCATAAATGTTTCAAGCAAAAGGAAACAAGTTTTCCTTTAAAAATCACATATCACCCAGCTGTTTGGAGCAAAACCCATATTTAAAGCAATATTCTCCTAACAGCTCAAGGTAGACATTTATTTTCTGTCTGGTTTTCTTAATTCCAATTGTCACCTGAGGCCTATCTCTCTGATAGCAGTGATTTTCTCCTTCATGCTATTCACCAGGATATCAGTTCTAAGTAGTACTACCGTATTCATTTTCCTTTGTAGCATATGAGCATTAGCTAAGGACAGTGTGATTTTTTGTAATATGCTACAGTTATTTACTGCACTGAATGAATGATGATTTTAAGAAATAGAATTAGAAATATGCACTTTCCTTACTCCATGTGAACCACAGTCCTTCAAAAAACTGCTGTTATGCGTGATGTTACTGTCTGTTACTTTCTACTAAGAAGCCATCAGTGTTCTCAATGTCCTAAATACAGAAAATACCTGCTAATTCCTTCAGTTGTCACTATCCTTGTTGGGTAAAAGACAGTGATTTTTCAGCAGATTACTCTGTTTCTGAAGAATCTAGTAGCAGACATCTAGTTAATAGGAATTAAAAGCAACATCAGGAGCAGGTTGATCCTTTTTGAGACATTTATTGACACTTGTTTCTTCCTGTTTCAAATATTCTAACCTACATGGATAATGTATACACATTAATGATGATGCTGGCTTCAATCTAGAAGAGCTGTTCAGATGCTGTCTTCATCTGTCAAGGACTTACACTCAGAAACTCTCACAATGCACCAAAAACCTCGTTCCACAGAATTGTAGGGGTTGGAAGGGACCTCTAGAGATCATTAAGTCCAACCCCCCTGCCAAAGCAGCTCTCTCAACCAGTTTGCACAGGTAGATGTCCAGGTGGGTCTTGAACATCTCCAGAGAAGGAGACTCCACCACCTCTCTGTGCAGCCTGTGCCAGTGCTCTGTCACCCTCCTGTGAAGCTCCCATGCACATTTATGTGGAACTTCCTATGCTTCAGTTTGTGGCCATTTCCCCCTGTCCTATCACCACACACTGCTGAGAAGAGTCCAGCCTCATCCCTTTGTTTCCCTCAGATATTTATAGACATGGATTAGATCCCCTCTGAATCTTCTTTTCTGAAGGCTGAACAGACCCAGGTCTCTCAGCCTCTCCTCACAAGGGTGTTGTTCCACATCCTTTATTCCCTTTGTATCCCGTCGCTGGATTCTTTCCAGGAGATCCCTGTCTTTTTTGTACCGAGGAGCTCAGAACTGGACACAATACTCCAGGTGAGGCTTCACGAGGGCAGCATAGAGAGGGAGAATCACCTTCCTCGTCCTGCTGACCATGTTCTTTTTAATGCACCTCAGAATGTCGTTGGCCTTCTTGGCCACCAGGGCACACTGCTGGCTCGTGGCCAACTTGTCATCCACCAGGATACCCAGGTCCCTCTCCTCAGAGCTCCACTCCAGCAGGTCATCACCCTACGTGTATCGGTGTATGGAGTTGTTCCTCCCTAGGTGCAAGACTCTAGACTTGATCTTGTTAAACCTCATTTAGTGATTATCACGCCTCCAGGAGTAGATTTACCTAAGGAATAGGGACAAATCCCTTATCTGAGCAGGCTCTGAGAAAAATCGGAGTACATGGTCATGAAGACCATAGCTTCTGTTTAAACAGGTATGAAGAAATTAAGTTTTGAGAACAAGCTGTATTTGCTGAAAACTTAGAGCACTGATATACTGGAACTTCCAGTGAATTAATGATTTTATTTTTTTTAATTTAAAACATAAAGGACATTTTCACAAAGTTCTGCTCTTTCCTTCTCTGTGAAATCTTCAATAGCACATGGAAATCACTGAATTATATGTAATAAAATGAAATGAAAGAAAATTGTAATAAATTATACAGGGTAATAGTGTAATGAATATGAAATATGAAGAAATAATGGATTTGAATATTTGTTTCAAATGAGAAAAAATATGCTTCAGCTGTTTGTCTAACTGAAAGTGAATAGAGAGAGACCAGTCACTTACTCTCTACGTTATAAACTGACATGCTGTCAAGCAGCTCTCATTTAGATGATATATAACAGCAGAGTTTATTAATTCAGAGTTAGGGCCATCCCAGTTCAACATTATTTAGGATCAGCTTGTGCCTTTTTACTCCCAACCCAGGTACTCAATCTGTTATGTCTGAATTGAACACAACTAGTTTTTTCTGCTTTATGTACTGAGATTTTTTCACATCACAAGGGAATATGCTATTATTGATCAACTAGCACGCTAAATATCTAAATACAATATACATAACTTACAATTGGTTGTTTTCATATCAGTAAGGCCATGTAAACCATGGATGTTGACAGAGACAGAGAGGCAGAAAGGAAAACCTGTGCAAGTCAGTGATATTTACATATGAACCTGTTTTATGTGAAGGAAAAATGAAATTGCAAAGGTGTGAGTTTCCTGGCAAATATACTTTCCCTTGGAGAATATATTCTAGTAACGAAGTCACTATAATACAGTCCAGGAGATTGAGTTGAACCATCACTGAAGTTGAGTATAAGACAGACTTCTGGCGGGAAGTTTCCTTCTGGAACACATAGAACTTTGGGCTTTGAAGCACTCATCTCTCAAGCTTGACAGGGATTACAACCATCTAGCTTCAGGAGTCTGAATGTCAGGCATCTGTTCTGAACTAGCTGTCTAATTTCCCTTTATGATCAATGGAGAGAGATCAGCAAGGTGATGATTCATTTCTCTTATCTCTGTCTGCCAGGAATCATTCTTTCTGCTTCTCTATGTATATAATTTTCTCTAATCTGTGAGTGTATTTTTGCTTTTTTCTGTTGCAAAACAATTCCAGCTCTTCTTCTCCAGATCTGGAAAAAAACAGGGACTTCCAATGAAGAAGAAAAAATTTTTTACAAAAACTCCACTCTACTGCATGAAAATGCTTCATTGAGAGGGCATAATAGGGCTGTCCCTGTAGGATGGTGTGCATGACACCAGATGGTGCCCACATAAAGGTGTAAATGAAAGTGACTCTAAATGGATGTTCAGTCAGGAGGAGATGACAAGGCTTCACCTCGATCCAAAGAAAATTGCTAGATTAAAATGCCTGACCTTGTAATTTATAAACTAAGGGCAATTAGAGTGGGAAAAAAAGAAGAAATCAAGCCTACAGTCCCTGCCCTGCATTTGGGTCTGCCTTCAGACTCTCTGGATAAGTCAGAAAGAGGTTTCTATACAAACAACGTATGCTGTTGTCTTAGCTTTTTCCACAGAATTCCCTTCTCTTGGCTGTCTGTCTCCCCTCTGATGTCTTGCTCTCACATCGTAGAAATTTTGTTTTGCAAGAAATAAAAATTATACCTCAATGTTCATGTCTTGCAAACTAAAGGACAAATTCTCTTAATCCCAGTGACTGAAAGGCTTTTCTTTCCATATCAGGAATCAGAAAGTGTCCTGTCTTCTCTCTAATTAATGATCATCCTTTCCAGGCATTGCAGATGTCTTCACATATGGCTCATTACCCTTAAGACAGAAACGATGTAAGAGTTAAAGGTTTATTTCACAGGGTGCTTTGGGCAACCATGAAGGATGAAGTCATTAAAACTACTTTTAACTAAAGTGAGAGCTGCTCCAGAGCCTCATAATTTGCTGCTTTTGCAATATTACATAGTGATTATAAGTTTTGAATCCACTTTTATTAGCTTTTGTTTGTTACAGAATTTGCCTGGAGCAGAAGAAAATTAAAACAATAGAAATAAAACATATATAATCTAAGTTATGAGGAATTTATTTTTATATACTTTAAATCAATAAAGATCAAATAATAATAATAAAAATAATCAATAAAAAGGTGAAGTCCTGGAACAGGTTGCCAGGAGTTTTATTGGTAGATTCCCTGTCCCTGGAGGTGCCTAAGGCCAGGTTGGATGGGGCCCTGTGCCTAGTACTTGATCTAGCAGCTGGCAACCCTGCCTGAGACAGGGAGGTTGGAACCTGGTGATCCTTGCAATCCCATCCAACCCAAGATGTTCTATGATTAAATCTATGATTTTATAAAAATTAATTCATTTAAAATGTGTCTGCATTTGTACTGCTGAGCTGGCAGATCTTATGTGAGGATTCAGAATATGAAGTCAATGGAAGAACAACAGAGATCAGTATAAGAGTAAAGGTTACAGTTCAGTACAGTTTACGAAGTTTACTTTCACTAGTATCTTCCTTACTTGTTCAGCTGGATGGCTAGCAATTAATCATGCTTAATTCAAATAAAAATGATAGATAATGGAACTTTCTAAAGTGGACACACAGTCTACAATTAATATATGAACTGAAATGAAGTCATGTACTTCCTTAGATATCTGCTGCATATTGCTACCTTTACTGAATGCTCTCAAAAGTGCTGCTACTATGGTTACCTTACACATGAAATTTATTCTCAAAACTTTTGTGTGACACTCTCATCTTCTTAATGATTTTTTTTCATTGTATTTTCAGAGTTCCATCTGTTAATAAAATGACTACTTCAAATTCCTCTTGTCTGTCCTGCTGAGCTCTGCAGGCCTTATATAAAGGTTGGCCACTGAAGGCAGAATATTATGAAGTCATTTTGTTGGGTAATTTTGGGATGTTTTTCAACGCATGTCCATCAAAAAATATGACTATGACTTCTATCTCAGTACTTTTTATCCCTTCTCCAGTGGCAGAATTGTGAGAGGCAGTGTATTCCATTGTGAAATATTTTCTTCCGAAAATGTATACTTTTCTCTGTAGAAATACAGATAAGTTTGAAGATGCTGTTCTTATTCTTCAAATAGAATTCTGCAGTGTCTGTGATGGTCTTAGTTAAGGATGCTTTTGTACATATACTAGGAAGGGTCATATTCCTATTTGGTGACCTTAGCTGGGCCAGCACAGCAATATTGTTGACTTGGTGTTTACCATAAAGCTTGTAGCTCTTTTATGTCTTCATCCTGAGGAATTTTTAAAGTCAGCTTTGAGATCTGAATCTTGATTTAAATTTTATGGAAGAGTAAATATAGTTTTGATCTACTGATAGAGGTTTAGATCATCTATAAGATGCATTTTTTGAGTAGTGGATTCCTTTGGGTCTATTATGGAACTGGAATTGGTTAGTTGTAATGAGTGTATCTATAATGTAGGTTAGATTGTTGAAGAAGAAAGGAAAATGAATCTATAGCAGTGTTTTATCTCTATATGACTGGAACTTGAGCACAAATCTCCCCAGCAGTTAACTCAGTGCTTTCAGGTGCATGGCAAAAAATAAAAGAGAAAAGTTGATCTTGTGTAACTCCACTGATGGAGAACTCAATTCTTGCAGGAAAAGATCTGATCAGAAATGACAGGAAGAATATGAATATTTTTAGGAATTGTAGCAGGTTTTTTATCACCTTTTCCAGGCAAGACTGAAGTATTGAAGGTTCCAGAGGTGTCAAGGGAAATGCATTTATGTATAGAAATTATAAAATCTTCCATCTGTGGCTTCTGTTCGTGATCCTAGTCTGAATCCAAATTATATCAAGCTTGGAGCTGAATGTAAATTGGCCATGGCCATGAATAAATATATCCAGGTTGAATGCCTTACATTGCTTAGATTCTATGATGTTTAAAAGAGTTTTTATTTTTGCTTTGCCCTTTCAATACTGCCTTGACTGTTTCAATTGAGGGGAAAGCCAATTGCTCACAGCTCTTCTGTTGAGCATAAAATAGTTGGGTGCTCTTTTGGGTTGTTCAAGGTTCCTGGACTGGGAATGGAGATGTGTGTTTCAGGTTAATAGTTTTAAGCAAAGTCCAGAACCAAAGCCATGTGTGTGGAAAAGTTAAACCACATGTGGAAAAATTTTCTGAATGTGACGTTCATTTTAGAGAATGACTGTAACTCATGGCAGTAGCTCTACTGTGTTCTGCAGAGGTTTGGAGGCACTCAGGATTGATTGAAGCAGTTTAACACCCTAGATAGCTCCCTAGAGACTAACTTGGCAGCTTCAGAAGAGCCTGACAGGAAAGCTAGAGCCAGTAATAAAGCCTCAGCATTGCAGCTTTAAAGAACATATTCATTTTACCTCTTGTTTGAGGGCGGCTCTGAAAGTAATGCCTCCAATTTTATGATGTTGGCCCATGATATCAGAGGCAGACGTTGGTGGTATGACAGTAAGGGATGAACCTTTACACCAATATTTCATTACATTTTGTTGTTGTGTGACAGATGGCAGCAGAGGGGCAGTCTGACAAAACAATTTCTGACATGGAAGTGTATATGAAGAAAAGGTGTATCATTGAATTATTCCATGTGGGAAAAAATGACATTTATTGATGCTTGCTGAATGTTTATGGTGACCAAACAGTGGATGTGAGCACAGTGAGGCAGTAAGTGGTGTATTTCAGCAGGGTTGACAGCAACTGGTATCAACAAGGCTGCCAGCACTGCTGGCGCAGATTACGAGCATGGCATGCACTCACTGCTGTTGAAAACTCCCAGCTAATGGTGGCAACTATGTTTAAAACTAGTGTTTTGTAGCTGAGACTTTACTCTATCAGATAAAGTTCTTGTGCTCTTTGTATCTTTCAGAACCACCTGCATGCTACAAAGTCGTTGCCTATTGAAAGGATTTCAGAAAAGTATTTGATGAGAAGAAAGCATTTGTTTTGAGATCAGCTTTACATTAAGATGATTATTTATTGCCATGTAATAAGAAGAGTCTAATTACATAACCATTTCATAACCATTCATAACCATTTCCACTTAATCAGTGTAATATGCCTCCCAGAAACTGTAGGGTCTCTTTCTAGTGTTCAAGACTGAGTATTTTATGATGCTTGTCATCTAGTCTGATGATCAAGTTGCCCAGCTGTGAAGTGTGGACCACAAGCAAAAGAAGATAGCTCTACAAGCGAGTTTAGTGTCTGTAGTCTTTTTTTGAGCATCTGAAGCATTATTGAAGTATCCATTGAAATCTCTGAGTAACTACACAGTAATATGTCATCACAATGAAAAAGACATTGTTAGACTCTTTCATGTTTCATTAATCATAAGCAATCTGTAAATAGGCAAAGTAACAGCAGTACCTTTAATAATTGTACTTTCTGAAATTGAACAAAATGTTCTTACGGTATGTCTGAAGAGTTTTATTACTCTCAGTGCTGCAGGTAGATGGAAGAGCATAATTCACAGCTTGCCTACTCTAGTGAAGTTTTAAAGTGAAGACCATTCTCACTTGCCTAATTGTAGCGGCTCTTCTAACACCTACAACCAATTGCTTGGCTTCACGTGAAGCTGGTTTAGATGCAAGCTGTGGTCTTGTGCAGCAGACAGATGTTAGATGCCTATAACCTAGTTTTGTATATGAATTTACTTCAAACTAAACTTCTTTAGGTGAGGAATGAAAAGGGCAGCTGGAAATTTTTGACTAGAGAACCTAATGTCCAACCTAGATATCATGAGGCAGCCTGGCGCAGTGTCTCATTTTGTGCACTTATTGAGTCTGAGGAACCAGCTGAACTAGAATAATGGGTTTAAGAAATACCAGTGTGTGTACTGCAAACATAATGGTATAAAAACAGTGAAATCAATTATACTGGTTACAACAGGTAGTGCTAAGCTCTGCAAATATCAGTCAGTACAGACACTAGCATCTATGAAATAAGCTCTCTTGGTTGTCATGGCATCCTTTTGTTTTGCATGAGTGATGGAGAGTAAGGAAACATATTCAGCTCTGTCTGAGATATAAAAAGTGCCTTTATAGCCAACAGCTGATGTGAAAGTTGGAAGGCCACGGCTGGAATTTGGATTTCTTTCCACTGAAAATGGTCATGTAATTTTTCTGTCTTGTTCTTGGTAGTGATTTTTGCAAGAAGATAATACTTTTCTTTTTTTTTTTAATCTTCCTCCAAATATGAAAAGAAAAAACCAACCCACAAAACTGTTGGATTAAGATTTATATTTGGCATTCAGCCTCTATCAGGTCTTCTAATATGGCAAAATATACATGGCTTCTAATATTTTAAAAATTACTGCCAAGCAAGAAACATCAGAAAAGCATACTGCAGTAACAGGCATCTGAGTCTGATATCTGTGAGAGTTTTGTGAGAATGTTTATCAGACTCCAAACCTCATTAACAGTTTCAACTATATAGTGAAACAAAGCAATTCTGTTTCAAGAGAGGAAATGGGATTATTCAGTAGAATCTCCAAGCAACCCACTGTTTTAGTTGATGCTGAGAGTTTGACTATGAAGACCTGGAATACAAGAAATAATCAATCAGAAAATATGACTGCTCAAGCAGTGTCCAGAAATAATATTGAAGTATGATCTACTTAAATGTTTCTGTGAACACAGCCTAATGTATAATGTAGAGGTTCTTTTGGCCATTCATTTTTCACAACAAGATAAGTCACATCAGGTGGTCATTCATATGTATGAATTTGGTGGCAGTGAGAAATCTCAGAGTTTCTGTTGTTTTCAAAAAGAGCTTTGCAGTAAATGCAGGTGCAGGAAGATCAGCAAAACAATGGATATTCAGAAACAGATGTCTATCACTAAAAGTAAATGCTGAGGAATATGGTACTGTTTCATCTAATGCACTCTAGAACTCCTCCACTTTTGAACAAGAAGCATTGTTAGGAGAGTCACTGCTCAACTGTCCCCAATTCTGTAGATATGCCTATAATAATCTACCTCTACCTGGCACAAACTGTGAAGAGTGGGGGCAAGTACATCATAATGCCACCCTCAGTAACAAAGACTGAAGGTTGCTGTAGGAATACACAGAGTGCATTTTGTTTTAATAGCATTCTTGGACCCATGGTAAGGGTGGTTGGCATGCAGGAATGAATGAACTCAGAAGCAGATGAGTTGGAATCAAGGCTATGGATGGATTATGAACAGGGTTTTGAGGGTTGACTTCTTTGGGTTTTGATTTTTTTTCTTTGTTTTTTATTCTTATTTTTCACCAGTGGTGGAAGGACAGAATGTCATTATAAAGTGAGTTCTCTCTTTGGAAATAGCTATCAGCTCTTGAGAAGACTTCACACAAGAGAAAACAGAATAGGTTCTCTATTAATTGAATGTTAATAAGTGAGGCACCATTCTAATGAACAGGTGAAGACAGAGATACAGACCTCTCTAATAGATACGTTGTAGCTGTGATAATGAGAACCTATTAGTATTTTTCTGGATAACAATTAGTCTGTTGATTGGTTTGTATTCCCCTTGCACCATCAGCACTTTTATATATCAATACGATGTTGATTTAACTTTTAGTGTTCCTACATATCTTTTTCAGCTGCTTAGTTGAAAAATAATTGTATTGACTTAGTAATGCTATGCTTAGCAAGCACACTACATTTATATACTTTATGCCTCTCCCCACTTTACTCCTCCACAGTAATACAACTTGTAGGCTGCAGAAGTCACTCTTCAAAAATCAAGAAACATCCAGTCAAATTTAACATTATACAGTTAATTCTTCTAGTGTGAACACATCTCGGGATAGCTAATTATAATGGAAAACATGAAAAAGGTCCATATCTGAATCTGTATCTATAAGAAGAAAGAACAGAATTCAAAAACATTTTGAAACCAGCCGTTGCCATTTTTGTTCACCAGAAATGCTGCAAGGGTCTTCCTATAGCACGGAGTGGCACCTAGTGGCTGAGAATAGGGCAAAAATAATTGTTTTACCACAGTTCATATCCTTTGACACATAAATTGTCTTTAATTATCTGTAAGGCTCTGTGTAGCCTTAAATTAACCAATTTCTGATCCCTATGTTATTCAGCACCCAAAATACAGAGGAGACAACTGCCCTCCTGTCTGTAGCATGCTGTCTGATTTGCAGCCAGGGCTTATTTACTAATTTTTTTTCTTCAAGCTTCCTAAAAAATGTTTTTTTTTTTTTTTTTTTTTTTTTTTTTAAAAGAAAATAAATATTTGGGAGGATTTCTCCGTTTAAAAATATANTTTTTTTTTTTTTTTTTCTTCTGAAAAGAAACTAAATATTTGGCAGTATTCTCCCGATTAAGAATATATGAAAAACATACAAAGATTAACTACAAAAAATAGAATATCAATGGCACTCTTAAGCACTGTTGTTAGTGAAGACAACAACACAAGAGACACACAGAAGAATGCTCAGAAATGGTTTTCCCTTTGAGGGTATGTAGGTTTATTGGCTTTGGCAGATCTGTGCCATTTTAAATCAGCCCTGAGTTTACTTCTCTTGTCTCATTCTGTATAGAGGTAAGAAAGTCCTTCACCAAATACCAAGCAGCTCATTCAATTTTGGATCATGGGGTAGGATATTCAAGCACTGGATTTAGCTGAGCTAGAGGCCTTGTTTGAAGTCACATGCAGCACTCTTTAACAAATAAATATATATATTTTCTGACTCTCGTTAGCGATAAATTTATGTGTCACTCTGTGAATGTGATGCAAGGTTTAAGCTTTCCTCACTGCTACATTGCCCAGTGTGAGCTCAAGCTGGGTAACCAAAAGAAGCAGGAGCACTTAGTTCCAGCACATACCGCCCCTCCCCACTCTAGCAGGGTAGCCTTGCAGGAAGAGCATTTTTAATAGCACTAGCACCTGCTCTGTACAGGTGCTCAGGCAGCAACAGGCTGCAACAGGCTGTGACATTTACAACCTTTAGACAATATTTATATTGCTGCACTGCCATTTCTGGAAACTGGATTATGAAAAGGACACCATCTGCTGTGACAATTGCTTCCCCAGGAAGGCTTCATACAGGTTGGCCATGTCCACTTTTTGCTTTAAAAAGACACTACATTATGTTTGCATTTTGCTATAAGGGCTCAGATTGAAGCAAGGCAGCTGGGAAGAGGGAGACTAATTTGTGTCACTCAGTTCATGTCTGGGAATTCCCTTTGCCTCATCATCTTCATTTCCCATGTGCAAAGTTAGCAGTGGTGTTAGTCTGTGTTCCTGTAATTTGCAACAGGCTTGGACTATGAAGTTAATGTGAACATGAGTGGTTGGCTCCTGATCATCTGCATTTGATTAACTAAGACAGACAGAATGATTTCATAATTTATTTATTTAATTAATTTAAAAATATAAAAATAATTCAATTCATGGGAGACTTTTCAATTTGAGAGAAAAAAGGAAGTATAAATTCAGGTGAAATGCCAGGATGGTTGCAGCCAATGAATTGTGGCCAGCAGCTCTACATACAGGTAGGGGGCTCATGGTGAGAGGTGTTCCCCAGGGATCTGCCTTGAGATCAGCATACCCTATTCTTGCAGATCTCCAAGGCCATATTGGCTGTGACTATGGCCAAACTGATCAAGTGAGTGGCAACCAGCCCATGGCAGGGGTTGGAACTTGATATTTAAGGTCCCTTCCAACTTAAGCCTTCTATGAATTTATGGTTTGATGACTCTATTATTCAATGATTCTATAATTCTATGAAATATCTGTACTCCTCATTTTTATTTCAAGTTCTTCTGTAGATTTCGCCATTTTCTTTCTAACATATAGGCATGTACTCATATTTACATTTAATTTTTAATCATAGAGATCATTATAAGGATATTAGCCAACATGTAGGTCTATTCCGTAGTCTATACAGTACCATGGAGACGCAGGCTATATTATGCAGCAAAGAATTGGATATATATAGTTAGTTTCTCTGCTTCACTGCTGTCAGTATCATGGATGAAATGTGCAGAGAAAGATGAGTGTTAGGTTTGTTGTTTTGTAAATTCATTCAGTCAGGAGATTTCATTTATTTATTTATTTATTAATTGTGGAAAAGTGTTTGGAGCTCTTGAGCTGTTCCAGAGAATTAAATAAGGAAGATCCACTACAGAAATAATGAGACTTAATATCCAACAAACAAAAAATCATACATATTCTTGGCTACATAAGGCACGAATAGCCTTTGATATTTGTGCTTCCATCATTTGTAAGATGCTAGTGGGTCAACTCTGGCTTTTGAAAGTGGATTCCCCAGACAACCTCTGCTGAGATGTACATGTCTCAGCTATGCAGCCCAGTTCCTCTAACTTAATTTTCAAAAAACTTAACTGTTTGGCAATTAAAATATGAATAAGTTGACCTGAAGAGTGGTGGTGGTTTTATTTTAATAAGAAATCTCCAAATCCACTGATATATTTTTTTCTGTTCTCTGAAAACTGAATGCATTAGGTACACTGTTATACCAGAACACTTAAAATGTTTAGATTCAACAAAACAAAACTAGAATATCTGGGAAATTTCCTTAGAAAATTCAGGATTGACTTATTTTTTCTTTTGTTTATTTACTGGGGTACTCCTGGTCTGCCTCTGTGTAGACAAATGAGCCCTCAGTAGTCTCTAATTCCTGCTAGATACATTGAAACCCTTGGTGTCATTTCAAGCAGACTCTCTCCTTTGAGTGTAGTTTCCAGTGTGCTTTCCACAAATCTAGTACATCTCCTGTGTCAAATGAAGCAGACAAACGTGTCATTCCATCAGAAATGCCTTTGTCTAGATATTTTTTTAATCAATTTAATGTTTGGTCCAGAAAAGCCCTCTCATCTTTAAGGTACTTGTCAATGTGTAATTGTGTCGATATGAGTCATTTGATTGAAAGAGGAAGGTTGTTTTGTGGGTGTTTAATTCTGAAGTAGCACACTCCTACATAGTGACTTTTATAACCTCTTTTCCATTCTTCAGAAAGACAAAAAACTAGGAAACAGGTGAATTGCTTCCTGTAAAAATATCACTCATTATATTCAGTAATGTTTATGGGCTGCTTCTAAGTAGTGCTTGAAATACATTAGCCTGCCAGATGTTAATCTTTCACCATATCTGTGGAAGTCTTTGAGGCATTTCCCATGCCCACTCCTACTCATACCTGCCATGTCTCTGAGCCCAGTGAGTGATTTTCCCTTTGTTCATCCTTACAACAGTCAGCAAGGGAGGGATGTGTAGTAGTACCTCATTAAACAGAATAAGTAAAATGTCGCATTGCTGTGCTAAGCCAGAAAGAAAACACTTGGAAGATGAAACTGTAGAAAGATAAAATAAAAAGATAAATACTGATGTTATAAATCAGGCTGACCAGTTATGGACTGGTCATTGAAATGGATGGAAGTGCAACTGCTGGTATTAGCTGCTGATGATTGAAAAACATCAGATCTACCCTAAGCTCCTAAGCTCCAAGTATATCAGCAAGTCTTAAGTATCTTGGCAGTGCACATGGGGTTGTTTATGAAGATGCACGATTCATTAAGATGTTCTATTTCATGGTATGAGTCAACGGGTCCTGAGTCTTGTTGTGTCAGCTTAAATAACACTGACGTATCAGTGAAGAGCAAGGATTTCAGAAAGCATCTGTATGGACTTCTCCATAGACATTTCTGAATACCCAGGATGTTTCTCCATGCAACCACATGATGTTATGGAGGGAATTACAAGAGTCTAGGAAAGCAGTTGCTCTTCATGGAAAGATAAACTGAACAGTAGGTACAAGACAGTCGGACCGATTGTGTACAGCACAATGATACATCACATCTGTGAACTTCCAGACTTTCTGCTCCATGGAACCTGGATAATTACTCTTAATTTTTTTATTTTCCTTCTGGGACCACTGAGGTTCTGAAACCTGAATATAGCTCAAAACTTTGCTTTATCTTGCCCTCTAGAGAACTGCCCTGTAAAAGCAGCTGGTGAGGAAGGTCTCACTCCGTTGGATGGTTTTGTCCTCTCCCACATCCTTTTTCCATTAATGTGGGGATGGTTGAATTCTGAAACCATTTGACATATCAAGAACCATTTTCTGACCCTGATACTCAGGTTAAATATTCTGTTCACCATAGGTAACTAGGACTGTAATATCAGTGTCAGCATATCTGAATGTGTCCCCTGCTTGCTTAAGCAATGAATAGCTATGAAAAAATTGTTATTGTACAGAAGTCCTCTTATTCCCTTTGGTGAGCAAGTATTGATAAGGATCAATGAGATTACTGATAAAAAGTTACTCAGTGAAAGCAGCAAAGGACTTTCAATCAGGTGATAAATGTTCATAACTTAGTTTTGAAATAAAAGTATCAGGAAAACAACTGAAGTATAGTAACTGAACATAGTTTATAATTAACAGTGAAAATACACACTAAACCTAATCACATTAATTAGGCAGGATTAAGGAAGACTAGCACTGATTCTGCATAGTTATTTTAGTCTAAATACAAAGATTCGTCCTCGCTGTATCTAGTTGAAGAGATTTTTATGCTATGTCAGGAAAAGAAGAACTCTTGTAAAACTTTATGATCTTCCAAGATCATTACAGAGAAATGGCAGAAAATATAGCCCAAATATGAAGAACAGACTTCAGACAACTTAACAAAAGTTTATCCACTCGTAAATTAAAATGAAGTGCCAGCAAACATGAAGGTGGTGAAAAAATACTCCTGCTCTGTTGAGCTGCTCAATTAAAATGGGTCATTTTCTCTTTCCTCTTCATTAAGCACGCAAATCATCGTCATATAAGATGCTGTACTGTGCTGGGAAGGATGAGATCTAAGCCCAAACTGTTGAGTGACAGTTCATGGAATCAGTAAGGTTGAAAGAGGTCTCTAAGATCACCTAGTCCAACTATCAACTCATTGCCTCTATGCCCACTATACCATATCCTTCAGTGCCTCATTTACACTTGTCTTAAATGTCACTTGGACATTGATGATGACACCACCACCTCCCTGTTTGCCTGTTGCAAATATGCAATGCATCAACAGTTTATTGGAGAAGTTTTTCCTCATATCCAAACTCAACCCCCCTTGGAGTAAACTGAAACTATTCTCTCTCATCATATTGATGCACCTGTGAGAAGAGGCTGACCCTCTCCACCTCACCACAACCTCCTTTCAGGGAGTTTTAGAAAGCAATAAGGTCTCACCTGAGCCACCTCTTCTCCAGCCCAATTAATCCCAGTTCCCTCAGATGTATCCTATAAGACTTGTGCTCTGGACCCTACACAACTTTATTGTCATTCTCTGGACACAGTCCAGAGTATATCTTGTAGTAAGGGGTTCAAAACTGAACACAGTACTTGATGTTATCACTGTGCTTCTGGTTCTGATACGCTACAAAGGTGAAATATGATTAGAAACTCCAGCTAGTGTGAACACAAGACTAGGGTATGCAAAATAAATAAATAAATATATATATATATATATATATACATATAAAATACTTGTTAACTGCTGAGAATGAAATAATGTTTGTTTTGAGATGGACTATACAACTGGTAGAACAGGTAGCTCTCAATTCAACTGTGAGCTGATCAGCAGAAGCAAAGTGAATCTCCAGGATAGCTGCTGATTCACGAGTTTGGTGAGACACAAAGCAGGACCTCCAGCAGAGAGATTTCAGTAAAAATTAATGAGTGCAAAGAGTACACAGAAGTTGCTGTCTTTATATGGAACCAAAAGCCCAGGGTGACAGTCCAGGGATGGGATGAAAAGAATGAAACGGAGCCTTTCATTCAGTTTTTATTCTTTCCCAGCTTCAGAGCTCAGGGATTTTGAGTGTCCTGGCCTCAGGTCTTGCTGTATGTGTAAAACTCACTTACTTGATAGCTATGCCACTGGTCTGTGAGCACTCAGTCAGTTGCTGTCTGTGTACTCATCTCTCATAGCTTAAATAGGGATATTCAGTGCTTTACCACAAACATCCAATTCGGAGAATACTTGAATATGTTCCTTTTTCCTGAAGACTGCTGCACTGCTATTTTATTTACACTCTCTGACAGTGTTTATTTCTTTCTGAGAAGGTATTTTAGTTCATGGACAGATACAGACAAATCTCTGACATGAATATTTCTCCTTTGGCTGTGACTCTCAGGCAAATCCTATTTGTAGTGTCCAATCACAGATGTGAACAGCAGCTATTTTGTTCCTCTACATAACGTAAACATAACGTAAGTGAAATGTGCATAATGTATGCCTTCTAAATGGAAAGGTGGGAATGCATGAGAAAGTCCTAAGGTGAATCAAAACTCATGCCAAAATCTAAAAGAACCAAATCTTGCCATTCCTATTACTTGCACAATGAATGATTTTCATCTTCACTTAATTGTTCCTAACTCTTAGATATCTCTGTTTGAATGTGCATATGAAACATTCACTGAAAAATAAAGTGTAGAAGGTAATTATAATGTTTGTTTTATTTTGAACCTTTTCACTAATCTGACTTCTATATTTTTATCCAAGTTTCTCTATGTTATTTCCTTACAGTTCTTCACAAATTATGACATAGTTGCAGAAATAGTTACTATCTTTTTATTAGTAATTATTTAGTTTGATGGTCTCTTATTTTAAAACTGCAGGAAGCTCCTTTGAGAAACTTGTTTGGAAAATGAAACAGAAGAGGAACATTGTTTATCAGTTTCTGTGCTCATTATTCATCAAAGACAAATGTTTTTAGGTTAAAAATAAGTCATCACTTTATAGTCAATCAGGCAAGGATCTTTATTTTTTTATTTTTATTTTTTGTAATTTTTTTTCTTTTTCCAGTTAGTTTTATAGTAATAGCCTTGGATAATAATTTTCTACTGAGACAGGCAGAAAAGTGGCTTCTTGAAATATCACTTACATGCAAATAATATTTGACCACAATCTATTTTTATAGTTTTGTGGGTTTTTTTAATAGACTGATACATCCATAACAGATAAATAAATTAATTTTAATCTCATCAGTTCTATGACTGTGGCAGATTCCACATCTATAGAGAAAGGAAAAGAATCATCCCTCTCCTCTTCTAATATATTCATAAGCTTTGTGTCATCTAAGTGGAGATTTCTTTGTATTATGAATGACTCTAGCATTATGATCATAGAACCATGTAATAGTAGATGCCAGATTAAAACAACAAGCACAAGAACATCAGGCTTGTACATCATAGCTTTTTCTTTACTGAGAGATTTTGAGAATATGCCTATTATTCAACTGTATAACATTTTTCTACCTAGGATTTATTGCTGAATGTATTATTTCGCACAGGGTGCACACACTTCTTGATGCCCAGTGCAACAACCAAAGCCACCTGAGTTTTATCAGTGGTAGCATTTAAACCAACTAAGTGAATTGTTTTGTGTTTCCTGTCAGCATTATATTGATGCTTTAAAACATTACTTTGGATAAATACAAACAGAAAGGTGATTAAAAAAAATTCCTATTCTGACTT
The DNA here is from genome assembly GCA_013399175.1 of Odontophorus gujanensis. Taxonomy (NCBI): domain Eukaryota; kingdom Metazoa; phylum Chordata; class Aves; order Galliformes; family Odontophoridae; genus Odontophorus; species Odontophorus gujanensis. The sequence continues at coordinate 113,382 of VXAB01012300.1, forward strand.
GCAAGATGATTGAACAACCTGATCTAGCTCTCTGTGCATCTGATCAAACTGTTGATGCTCCTGTTCATTGCAGTAGAGTTGGACCAGATTGCCTTTACAGTTTCATTTAAATTCAAGTGATTCTGTGATTCTATGATGATTTCCACAGACATACATTCTAGTTCTGCAGAGTTGGAAGAAAAATTTTTGATTCCAAAGAGAAAACATCGGGTTTATAAAGAACAATGAATCCTGTACAGTGAAACAGCAAAAATGAATCTATAAAAATATGGAAAAGCATTGACCCATTAAAAAGAAAATAAAATTCAAATGTTTAAAACATATGAAATACTGAACATGTATCTAAATGATTTGCCCTTATTGCTGTTTTATGAGATGTCAAAAGCAACCCTACATTGAATGTATCAACTCAAGCTATT
>VXAB01012302.1:0-14650 GCA_013399175.1 Odontophorus gujanensis
CCCGTAAACCGTTGACAGGAAGTTAGCAATAGCAAAAGAGAAATCCTAGCAAACAGTTTACAAGGCAGGGATAGTCACCACCAGGGATCTAGAGACATCTTGTTGGTCCATAGGGAGGCAGCAAATCAGTCAGCAATGTCTCATTGACCTGCATGGCCACAGTTCAGTGGAGGGGATACCTGTTCTTTCTCAGAATTCTTCAGGTTTTTATCCTCTCAGTCGCAGCTGATTGCTAAGGGTACTCCTGCCTACCCCAATTATCAGGGGCATCATGTCCTATTTGTCACAGTGACAATAGTTGTTGGAGTGCCCACACTTTCTTCAGGAAGAACAGCACATCCGTCCTCCAACCGCTGTGTCCATGGCAGTTAACCATTAACTTCAGAAGCTTGTTGAGCAGGTTGCAACTCAGATGGGTGCTGCTGAACAAAACTTTGAGCCAGAAGTTGTCCTGGCCTCTTACAACCAGTTTGCGGTTGTCCTTTTCTCTCCTAAATACCTCCCAAACTTCACCTAACAGTCCAGTCTGGGCACTGCCTTCCCCTTCACTAACCACTTTATCCCCATTTTCTATTTGCACTGCTGTCACTTGTTATTCCCATACTTTCTCTGTGCCTGGTGGTGTCTGTAAGTCAGACATTCCTCATTCCCTCCTGGAATGGACAGACTTCCTTTATCAGAGAAGTGGCGATTTGGGTTAAAGATTGCATATTAACAATATTCTGTATGGGGAGAGTCATAGGTTGCTCTTCTGTAATGTTAATGAAGTGACAATAATGATGCTATTGAGTACACCACTTCCTTAATGTTTTACACTGTGCTACTCCAATGGACTGAGGTGTCCCTGCCAGCACCAGCCTTAAGACATGCAGGACCCACTGGCCCCTGTAAGATGGTTTGCTCTGCCATTTGGAATGCTAAAGTTACCACAAAGAGCCCCCTTTCCCAGGTAAAGTGTGGTCTTTTAGCATCCTTAAAGCTGCATGAGAAAAACTGTTAGGATAACTATTAGGGTAACTGTTAGAAGTCCTCAGCCATAATGAGTTCTTTCAGCATTTTTCATAAGAGTGTTAGATTAGATTACATTCGGTGGGCATTAGTGAAGCTCTCACAAGTATTTTCCAGATATTTGACAGTAATTTAACATTAAAGGCCCTGTCCCCTAAAAAACCCTTTGTTTTGTAAGTCCTATTGCTCTTATATAATTTAATAATCATTTTAATAATGTTAATCATGTGGTATTGATTTACATATTGTACATTATCATTGGTATTCCATTTTAATTCAGCAATACAGTAGCATTGAAATGTAAGAAAAAAAAGCATTAGCATTTTAGTATAAAGTCTAAAGTATTTTCTGTTGGTAATTTTGCTATCCTGACAGTCAAGAAGTCAATCCAGGTTTTGCTTAAGATTGCAGATTGTATACAATTGTGATGATGCTTTTACTTTAACAACAAAAAATATTTCTAGAGTATTTAGGAGACAAAGTGCAACAAAGCTTGTTGCAGCAGTAAAGACCTTTACTTTCTTACCTGAAGTTAGCAAAATATTTGTCCTTGATTTCAGAGAAGATTTTGCCACTTGTGTAAATGTTATTGTCATACACCAAAAGGAGAGGAGAGGCTTTGGTGAAGTTAAAAGTTTTCTGTAGTAGAATTTTCTTTTTCTTTTGTGCCACATTATATCTGAACAAAAAGGAAATCTAGAAATGAAAAAACACGTTCTATCTTTCCACTTGCTATACACCTGTGTACAGCTCATCATGCCAACTTGTCATATGTTAACAAACTACAGAATCCTTTCTCTGAGCCTAGAAAGCTCTCACACATACTAGTGAAAATTACACAAATGTGGAATTCTGGGTGGTGTCCTCAATCTCTTTGGATGGCTTATGATTTCTTTTCATCAAGCTTAATGTGCTCACTGAAATCTGCTAAGATACAACTCTACCTAAACATCTACTCATACATAATACTCAAGATAATTTTCTTGTTCATAACAATCTGCCAAAGATCATTCTTTTTTAGACTTGCATGCTTTTCTTATTAAGAAAACATGTCACTTAGATACTACTATTAAATTTTAGGAATTTTTTTTTTTTTTTAATATTTTGCTGAGTTATGGCCACAGAAATTCAGAGAACAGAATATAATTTTAGGCCACTTTTCTCTCATTGATTATGACTTGAGTGATGGTCCTGTGTTACTACCTTTTCTGAGTAGGAAAAACAAACTATTTTCAAGGTATTTGATCAGAAAAGAGGAAGAAAGGAATTTAATTTCACCTGTTAACTTAGCCTTATAACTGGCAGCAGTGCACAAGGTTATTAGAAGCTCAGTGTGCTGAAGGATAGACATAAACCCCAGATTCATGTATGTTAAACCAGTTAAAATGTTATAATCAGAAAGTGTACCACTAGTTCTTATGTGCTCATTGTTTAAGTAAAACACCTGTGGTCTCTTTCTGGAATAGAGTGTCGTGGTTTTGTTATTTTTGTTATTGGTTTTCCACATCATAAAATCGTGTAGTGCATTGGGAGTTAAAGAGGTAATGTTCCAGCTCCGTGGATCATTGATAGTTCCAGGTATACCTGTCTCAGAGGAGAAGAACTATATACCCCAGAGGACTTTGCGCTGTACTGTGGTTTTTTTGTTTTCAGCTCAGAGGGAAAGATAAACTGTTCCTGTGTCATGAGGCACAGGCTCTTTTCCTTTTGGACTGACCCAGCAGTGGGTGCTCCCTTGCTGTCTTGCCTTCAGCATTTAGTATTAGGCCTTTGGTCTCTGGACACACTCTCATTTTATTTGATTTATTAGCTTCAATTCCAATTATATTCTATTATGTAGTGTTATTTTGCATTCTGATATCTTATTTAGTAAATTACCTTTCATCCTCAGATCATTTCCACTGTTTTGTTTTTAGGCCCATCTCCCTTTTCCCTTTCCAGGGCGTGGGTCCGTGGGTCCCCCACCCCAATTGTCATGGAACCAGGCCAAACCAGCCTGTAAACTGTTAACACAGAGAAAAAGAGGAAAGCTGGAGTATACAGGGGTGTGGAGATGCAGTTAGAAAGCAGTACTGTAAGTACTGCTCAGCTTGTAGCAACTGACATAGATTTATTAGCCATTGTAGGCCACAGGCCTTGGCAAGAGAAAGTGGGATCCTGAGAAAAGAGTAAGAGGGTGTTTTGTACTATGTGTACATAGTACATACCTGGCTGGTTTAGAACAAGGCATTAATTAAACAATGTCACTTAGTAACAATATTACTTAGTTACATTTTAAACAGTACAGCCTCTTTACATGAATACTATTGCAGAGCTATAGCTGAAAAAGGTATATGAGCTTGACCGTGTCTGTTAATATAATTGCGATTGTTAGAGGATAGAAATAGATTGTAAGAGAAAGTAATGGATTGTGATAGACTGCAATATAGTTTGTAACAGCTTCAAGAATAAAAGGGCTTCATGCTTGCATTAGGTTGGAGACCCTGTCTCTTTATTACCACTGCCGTCAGGGGGGTAGAATAGAGAAGATATGAAAATGAGGGGAATATGGAGAAGCAAGTTCTAATTCATCATATGTGAGAAATTTCTGTTCAGAATGCTTCCAAAGGTTATTGCAGAAGCATCAGTTCTAGTAAAAATCATGAGTCTAGACCAGAGGCCCTTTCTCTCCAGGGATTAAGTGCTTAATCCAACACTGTGCAAGCAGAAATCCTGAGCAGGGGAAGAAATTACGCATCTGTTGGACTCCAACTGTACTCACTATTATTCTTGTCAACTAGAGGAAATTACAATCTTTCATAAGTCAAATCTAAGATAGATACAGATTTTTTTTAAAAAATCACTATATGCACTGTACCGTACAGTAAATAAGGAGAGTAGATAAAATTTTATGCCTGCTTTAGACTTTTTAGACTTCTGTTATGCTAAAATCATTGCAAAATCCTGTTGCTCAAGTATACGTGGCAAGCCATTGGTTTGCTGTAGCAGTATGCTATGAATTTCAACACTATGCTGAAGTAGTTCTGAGTCTTCTGCATTTCTCTTTGGAAACTTGTCTTCTGACGAGAGATTACTTCAGACATTAGATCATTTTCAACAACATTCTTCAGAGGTTACACTTCAGACTTAAATCACTGTAGTCTTTACACACTGAGTAAGGTCATAACAGACAGTAGTTTTTGCTAGTCTAGGGCTTCTTTTATCAGTCTCAATATGTACAATGTTTTTTTATTTTACCGAGAATATTACAATTCAGCAGGCTGATGTATTCAGCGTTGTCTACATTCTCCCAGTCAATTTCTAGCAGGTAAGACTGGTTTCCTTGAGCTCTACTGCTTGATAAGTTGTTCAGCATAAAAGATCTATGTTGCTGATGAATTTCCAGCCAAACTGTCTGTTCCTGTCTTATGTTCTCTAAACTCAGTCATAGTGTGGTTTAGACTGTGGAAACAGTTCCACATAGCAGCTGAGAGCAGAGCAGCATATACTGTTCTTATTGATAACATCTGGAAGCACAGAGTAACATTACCAGCAGATTCATAGATTCATAGATTCATAGATACATTAGGTTGGAAAGGACCTACAAGATCATCTAGTCCAATCATCCTCCTATCACCATCCCTACCCACTAAACTACTAAATCAAATCCCTTAGCACCTCATCTAAACGCTTCTTGAACAGCGCTAGGGATGGTGCCTCAACCACCTCCCTAGGCAGGCCATTCCAATGCCTGACCACTCCATGAAATAATCAAAATATATTGTTTTGTTTATGGCACAATAACAGCATGCTGGTCTTCCCAGAACAAATGAATTTGTTCCTCAAACTTTGTTGGTTGCAGCTGAGATTAGAAGGAGTCATGGATGTGCCAGGAGTACGGTCCAGGAAGTTTGCTCACTTCACCCTCTGTTAACCTTTTGGACTTCAGTGGAGAGATGACCAGTAGCACAGTTAAGATTTTAACAGGCTTGTATCACAAATGAGCGTACCACAGCTTGGAACTGCAGTGTTGTCGCTGAAGTCCAGGAATGAAACTTGCCAATCTGAATGACAGATTAGAAAGCTGACATTACCTTACTGCAATGCTGGGTGAACAGGGTATTGTTCCTCCAGGGAAGCACATCCTGGAGCTAAAGCACACAGATTTTATACATTCAATGTATTTGAATATTCATACAATTCCCATGAAGTGCCCACCTATTTCAAGAATTTCTGTACAAATTAAAACCCAATATTATGCATAAACTATGTTAATATGGGGTTCTTGCAAGGGGTCTTTAGTGGTTATGGAGTTCCACTGGGACATGCTAACCGGAAGAAATATTGTGTACTAAGTAGGCGAGGTCTCATATTTGGTTAAATTATTTGCAAAATATCAGCTGCTGACTAATTTTCTATTATCTTGTTGACATTTTTATGGTATTTGTATTGTTAGTCCTAGCGTATCTCCCCCCTGCTTGTAGAATGCTGAGACTGCTTTTAGGCTCCAGATTTCCTACTTATCTAAGAAAAGGAAACAATTTTCCCTAGACTGAATGACAATTTGCTGAAGACACTGAATTAATTATTGAAGGCTCTGAATTAATTGCCAGGTGTTACTGTCAGTGAGCCTTTACTTCTAAACTAAGCGTACAATAACAATGGGGAGCCCTAACAGCATGGCTTTGTCAAAGAACTTCCCTGAATTTGACAAGAAGGAAGCATGCAGGCAGAAACAGTGCTTAGGATTTTAAAGCAGGTACTTTCACTGCATGTGTAAACAGTACATGCACTGTATCTCAGCAGTTTTACTTACTGAAAAATGAAGTCTGAATCTATATATTGAATCATGAGAATATTGTGAGAACAATTTGAGCACATATAAGTGGAAGGACAGGAGGCTTGCATAAATGCAAGCTCAAGAACAAAATGTGGAGGCCATGAAACTTGTTGTCATGTGAAGATAAAGTAGAATAGATGTCCTGTTTTTGAAGATAAAACGGCGAAACAGATGCGTCAACTCAGTGTAACATCAGTGGAAACCACTTTGGGCTTCCCCCCCTTAAAGGTTGGAAATTTACAGTGAAAATTACTATTAGCTTTAATCCTATGACAACCAGAGATGTCAGTCATTTCTTAGAATTTCTTCCCATCTCCTTGGAATGTAGTAAATATGCATGTGCTATGCTTTTCAATATGTAGCCATTTCTCTTTGGGGTGCATGTTTGGTGGAGAGATCGATGCACCCAGTGCTTTAATTAAGGGAATACCTGCTTGACATAACTTATTGGTGTGCCAAGTTACTTTGCCAGTTTTCTCAGTGTCAATATTGACTTCAGACAAACTTGTCTGAAAGTTTGAATCAAAAGCAACTATTTGGGTAGTTTGACTAACTCAAGTGGGGAAGAGATCTTTTTTCTCTTTCAAGAGAATATTGATGCACCCACTTGGGGTATGAAATTCCTTGTTTCAGTCCTACCTAGATAGATGTTACCCTTCTGATGAACATCTTAGAACATCACCGCATTAAGGGTATTCTGCTTTAGAGGGATGAGAGATTACTTTGTCTGAATGGATGCTGTTCTCAAATGAGTATTAATGTGAAGTAACTGCACAGGCCAACAGAGATGAGAAGCAGTAACTGCAGGTTAGTGCCTTCACTCCTGTGGTTAAGATACTCACCTGGAAAGTGAAATATCTTGGTTTCTGTCCCTGTGCTAGTGCTCACTTAAATCTTTTTAAAAAATCTTGGTAACTTCAACCTAGACACTATGTAGCTCTAGCAACTCATGTGTAGGGCTGGCTGTTTTACTGGCAGCTGGGATTAGAAATTTCTTGGTGGGAGAAGGCAGTAGATTCAAGTCTCTGATGCTCTGTACAAGTATCTTAAGTACTGGTTTAGGTAGAAAGAGTGTAATTTCATTATTTTTCTGTGTTATTTAAGGAGAAAAAAAAAAAAAACCAAACCTTTTTATTTCCAGTACTCTGTTTTCATTAGAATTGGCTACAACAAAAACAAAAATACCTGTCTTGACATAATATTTTTTTTAACCATTTGTTACTCTAAAAAAAAAAAACAAAAAACAACAAAAACAAACAAACAAACAAAAATATTTACCTTTATGTTTAAATGCTTTGTTTGTCTAGACTAAGACCTGAAAAACTATTATTTTTTAAAAAGAAGTTTTTGCTTGGGAGGGCAGCATCAGAATCCAAAAGATCTTGATGAATTGAGAAACTGCTCCAAAATAAAAATAAATCAAGATAACTGTGAAAGATCACAAACATGAAGCTATAACAACAACTGAAAAATATAAGTGTGTGATGTATACAGGAGTCTTTCTAGGGGAAGACACCCCTTCAGCACACCTCTCCTGACAAAACCTCAGCAATTGCATTGTTTGTATCACCTTTAGCATCAACATTCAAGGAAAATATAGTCTTTGTGGAAAGTCAGATCAACAGAAAAGTGACTAGAGATGGAGAATCCTGAAAGGCTACATGTTTATGTTTTTAGTCCAAAAGACTGAAGCCATAAAGGCAAAGTGAATCATTTTATAAAGGACTAATCAGTTGTACTCTCTTCCCAATTGTTGAAGGACAAATACTAATTTCCCTTTACTTTTCATCAAGAATATAATTTATAGGTTAAAAAAATAAAAGGTGAGGGGAGCGGGAAGGAATATTTTATTTTCTTCCTAATAAGATGAGGCCATCTAAGGAGCTGTAGAAGCTCTCCCACTCTCCTTCAGGGGGTGATTTCTCAGATATCTAGACTCATGTTAGAAAGAAATAAAAATAAACTGGAGAACTTCTTCGGGCACAGTCTTAAATGTAAATATTCACTGGGTATTTCAAATCTTTGTGTAGTATTATACAATGAAATGAAGGTTAACTGCAAACCAATCACTACTGGAATTTCATCAACCAAGATGATATCACAGGCAAATACCAAATATCAAGTCGCTTCTTTTCTTGCACTAATACTCTATCTGCAATGTTGTGTAGGGGTTAGTAGTGCCCTTACAGTATGGAATGAAATATGTGCTGTCACTCTGAAGCTTACATTGAGATCAGAAGCTGTCTCCTCATCATAGAGAGTAAACATAGTAGGGAGAGGGCATCTGATTACCACTAATAGACCAGGTAAGGTATGGTAGAGGAAGAATGAAGCTCAATTCTTAGACCCTCTGTTGTGGTTATGTGATATTTGTTGATGGTATTCCACATCAGAACATCATGTAAAACAGTGGGAGTTTAAGAGTTAGTGTTCTGGGATGGGAGGGGAGGAATGGCATCTGCAGTGAGAGGCAGAGGGTGGAGCTCTTGACAGGACACCATTCAGTCTCACTAGTTGTTTTTGCTCTCTTGGTTTTGCTATGGAGAAAAACAGGTTTCCCCTGCAGACTACTAGTGTAAGATCTTGTATTTTTGGACACTATTCCTTCTCTCATTTTTTGATTTTGTTGGATTTAGTAAATTACCATTTCTCCTCAGATCATTTCAGTTGGTTTTTAGACCTATCTGCTAATTCTTCCCCCTCTTCCAGAGTGCACAGCTCTGCTTGGGGCCAGCTGCACTGCAGAAGGCCAGGCAGGTGGTTTTTTTTTGTTTTGTTTTTTTTTTCCCTCTCTCTTCTTTATTTAGAATTATTATTGTTATTATTATTATTTTGTCCCTGTCACTGACCCAGATCTAGTGATAACTCCGTGACAGTTCTTAGTGGAGAATGCGGGCAAGCATGGATCTCTACTTCATTTTAAGAGCATTGTATAGAGGACTAAGGATCATTATGTTCCCTGGAACATATTGGTTTCTTTTTAAGTTCATCATGTTCTGGGTTGGAGTTGCATATACGTATAGGCAATTAAGGGTACTGATGAAGATACCTACCTAGTACCTATACATCCTGGCTAATTTAACAGACAATATGACGTTTGGACTGGTTTCCAGGTTCTCTTCTCAGTTCCTTATGCATGCTTGGGATGCCAACCTAGGGACTGTGTTGTCTGTCTCCCTGAATGTATTCCTTGCAATAAAAGTTTACATTATGTGGAGGAAGCTTTTCCCAAAACCAGAGAATGTTGAGTGGTAGGGAATATGGAGAGGTTCAGGAAAGAGATTAGAAGCATGGGGACCCCCAGTGTCATGGGATTTTACTCCTGAACACCTGTGGAACCCTGAAAAACTAAGCGAGTATTTGAGTAAGGGATGGTGCAGCTCACAAGGATCTGAGGAGGAACGGCTTATTTGGGTCTTGGCTTGTGCTTACCGAGCTCTATATAATACTCTCTATAATACTATTCTGGAGAGAAACAGTTTCCAAACTGAAGTCTGAACCCAAAGGGAGAAACCTCTAAGTCAAACCCGACTGATCACAGGAACTGTATCAATGTCAGTTGCCCCTGTGGAAGGCAAGAAATGGGAACAGGTGTTTTTGCATCTAGAATTGAAAGAAGAATAAGCAGAGGAAGTAGAGGAAGATCCAGGTGAGGGGCCCTCCCCAAACCCAACATCACCGAGAAGGGCAACTGAGAAAAGTAAGAGACATGGAGAGGAGAGTGTGAAGGAGTTAGGAACTGTTACCACTATTCATCAACCCCTGAAAATGACTGAAATTCAAGGCTCAAAAAAAGAATTTATATGGCACCCGGATTAAACTGTTGTCACCTGGTTGCTTCATTGTTGGGACAATGGGGTCAGTAGCATGTCCCTAGATGGCAATGAAGCTTTCCAACTAGAAAACAAAGATATCTTGCTCTTGGGAATATTATTCATATTGGGACTGACCCAAAATGGAGAAACTGTTAATCAGATGAATCAGGTTGGAGGAGAACGAATGGATGTGGCTAACTTGTGAGGCAGCTAACACCACTGCCTTTTCTATGGCAGGAGAACAACCTGATATTGTGTTGGTGTTTCATATGTAGTAAAGCAACTCTCTTGTGGGGAGCAGGCAGACCCATCAAAGCGGCCTGAATGGGTTGCACAAAGATTACTGATAACATCTCCTGGAAGGGAGAGTTATAACAGGTGATCTTGGGTGGGCCTGCACCGCTCTGAACATTCAGTGAGAAGGAACAGGTACAAGTACAAGAACGACCACATAACCATGAAAAGAATGCAATCAGTTTTGGCAATCAGTAACAAACCACAATGATTGTAACACCAACAGATGTATTGTTTGTAACATTAGCTGAAAAGCAGAACAAACGATTTGCTCTATGCAACCAGCATATAAATATCAGTATAAATCAAATAAACTTCGCTATTTGCCAGCAGAGCGGTAACCCGTCTGTTCTTCAGGCGTCCTCGTGAGCTGGTCTCCGTCACTCTCTTGCTGTGATCTATTGACACTCAGCCCTTGCCCACTCTCACACACACTGAGTGTATGCCAGCAGTCCCAAAGTAGATTGTTACATATAATTGAGAAGAATGTAATATAATATAGAAGTGAAACAGTCTATGAAGCTTAGAGACATAGAGAATGAACAAACACAGAGGGGGGCTCCAAGCACTACCTTTGAGGCAGGCAATATGACTTAGTTAACTGGTAATGGTGAAAGTGCACTTTTTAGTGTCAGATTTGTGATCATGGGAGGAATCAACAGGAACATACAGAAAGGACCTAGATGAGATATCTAAAGTAATAGAAATTGTTAGTAGAAAGAAGAAGCAGAAAAAAATCCTTTTCTTTAGGAAAAGTAACCATAGCTCTTCCTACCTATGGCCATACCCAATGCTATGTGTACCCTCATGTTAAGGAGTGACTGCAATGATAAGATTAATCTCGTCACACATGAAAGCTGTTTAACTAGCAGGTGTACTTGCAATGGCTGACCATAACCACAGACAGCTCAATGCTTTGGCCTGTGCATTTGCCATAAACATCAATGTTCACAAGCTAGCATCACTATAATCCAAGAATTAGGACAAAGCTGCATAGCTATATTGCAGAATGTCAGCAGTTTACGGGCTGGTTTGGCCTGGGTCCATGATGATTGGTGCGGGGGACCCATGCACCCACTCCCTGGGAAAGGGGAAGGGGGAAGGGGAAAAAGGGAAAAGGGAGATGGGTCTAGAACCAAAACAGCGGCAACGATCTGAGGAGGAAAGCTAATTTACTAAATAAGATATAGGAATGCCAAATAACACAATATAATACAATATAATTGGAATTAAAGCTAATAAATCAAATAAAATGAGCAAGAGAGAGTGTCCGATAAACGAAAGGTCTTTCGCTAAACACTGAAAGCAGTATGGCAGCAAGCATCTGCTGCTGAGTCGATCCCAAAGGAAAGAGAGTGTCTTATGACACATGAACAGTTTTTCTCTTTCCCTCTGAGTGGAAACACGTAAAAATGCAAAGCATCACAAAGTCCTCTCGGGAACGTAGTTCTTCTTCTCTTTTGAGACACGTATATGCGTAACTATTGATGATCCACAGAGCTGGAGCATTAACTCTTTAATTCTCTATGCGCTACATGATGTTATGATGTGGAATACCAATACCAAAATTCATAAAACCATGACATAGAATTACGCTGCAATTGATTATTTGCTGTTACACCATAATCATGGATGCAAGGATTTCAAGAGAATGTGTTGTTTCAATATCTCTGACAAATCCTAGCTGTTAAAGGAGAAAATTAAGGACATTAAATCATTGTTGTAAGGACTCAAGCAAGATAATGATAGTTGACTCCCCAACTTCCACCATTCATTGGGATTCATGGGGTAGGGATCCTAGTTGATGTAAATCTGTGCAACATTGGTGGGTGGACCTATCTTTCTAATAAAATATAGTAAATATAATATAATTCTAGTATAATATAATAGGCATTGGCCTAGTGAAGCATTTGATAAATAGACTTGTCTCTTTTTTCTCTTCTCCTGTGATATTATGTATTCATCATCACTGTGGATGACCCCAGAGACTGTATCAACATCAGGCCTGATGACAAGCAGAGTCTGAGCCACTGGGTGGAATGTGAGAGTGAAGTTATTTGTTTCTTTCTGGCTCAGACTCTGTGACAATGCTATACTGAACTGTAACACTGTGAACTCTCACTCTTTTCCTCATTGGTTAAGAGATGGAGTTGCAGCTAACTGGTGACTAGAGGTACACCTGTAACAATCTTGTGAAGGCCTCAAAACAAAATCTGTACTGTGACAGTCTTGTGAAAGCTGCAGAACTTGGCTTTTCACCGAGCCAAGAAAGTCAGCCATTTTTATGTTCTTCCCTTTGAGATAAAAGATACTTGAAGATAGCTTTGCAAATAAAATCATCAAATAAAATCAGAGGCTAGCGAATGAGATGCACATGCTCACAAATTGTTGTGCAAAAGCTTGCAAATTCCTTTCCAATTGGTCTGTACCCTCTCACCAAATAAGGTTTTAGTTACAAAGGTCAGTAGACAACTTGAATTTATAAACTTTGGACTTACTATGCAGGCCTAATATGTCACATACAAATGGGAACATGTACTAGGTGAACTGGTAAGTCTGTAACCTATTAATACTTCTGCCAGTGAGGAAAACAAGAGGGAGGACAATGCATTGGGAAGAAGGATAAATAGGAAGCAGTGACTTCAGATGCGTTGAGAAATACTACTGAAAAAAAATGCCCTCAGTAGACTCTCACTTTATTTAAATAAAGAAAGTTCTGTTTCCTTTTGGTATAATGGTTATTGAGCAAACCTATTTGACCGATTTTTTTTTTTTTCCCCAACACCTTCATGCTAAAACAAAGAGTTTATTCCTTCCAAAATTGATTTTCTCAAGATTAAAATCATTTAGACAGCCAAAACACAGGCAACTCTGGGTTACCACCTTTATCCCAGATAGTTTCTGAGCAGATTAATAGAGACTGGGTTCACTTTGTTAAAATTTGCCAAACGTCAAGCCCTTGGAAGTACTTTGGTATGGAATTATAAAAATTCATTTTTAGCATTTTGAAATTCATCTTTAAACCTGCCAAAACTGATGCACTGCTCCTTTTTCTGTACCCTCCAGGCTGCTGAACTGGTGAATCATGAGCAGAAATTAATTCCAGACTTTGCCTGCAGACATGGCAAGTATTGCATTAGACTTCTTGAGAATAACAATATGTTCTCGAGTTCTGTTGGAATCCTTTTGAATCTGTAGACTAGGCAACTTCATACCTGATTCTGCAGCTTTTCAAAGAATTGTTCTAGTTGAAAAGTCTTCCACTAGAATTAGCAACTGTTTATGCACTCTATATTTTGTTTTGTTTTGTTTACTGAATCATGCTGATTTTTCATTTTTCCATGCTAAGCAATTATTAATTTTCAAAATGGTAATTGCTGAATTTTCAAATGAAAGAGATAAAACTGTATGCAAATCACCCTCCCTTCCCCAAAAGAGTTAGAATCAACAACAACATCATGAATAAATAAAAGACCGAAACAAAATCCCACCATTTAACCCCTGAAAGCAGAAACAAAAGCCAGAAAAGGACAAAAGGCTAAGGCTTGACTGTACTGTGCAAAAAGAGAGGACAAGAAGAAAGATTGCAGAAGGTATGATTAATTTAAGCATTTGTTTCTAAATACTTTTTAAGATTGTTTCATTTTAGTTGTGAACATAAGTGGATCATTGATTCACCCTGCAGTTTTTTCAACAACATGCAAAAACTGTTCCTTCTGCTGTATTTTACTTTGATATTTTACAACTACTGCTGCCATGTTGCAACTTGCAACTCTGTGTTACCAAAGCTGGGAGCATTAAGGAGAAAAATATCTGCAACCATTAACACTACCAATGCTGCATTATGTAAGCCTGCTATGGAAAAGACCACACTGCCAGTTGCTGATATTACTTCTTGTGGAGCGCTGAGAGTTTTGGGTAACAGCGATACAAGTTGCAGCTTTTAAAGTCCCTTAATAGATAAGCTTGTTGGCTTTTCAGATAATGGGTAGGACATTGAATATGTATGTACTGCCCAAAAGAACATCTACATATATAACACAAGTAATGTATATAAACTGATGATCTTTTTTGCTAGGTGCGCATGTTTATGTGGAACAATCCCTCATGCATCTGGAGTTGTAATAAAATAATGCCTGCTTCTTAATCACACACTGGTCTTAAGAAGTTCTCTTTCAGACTGACACTTTTGTCCAGTAACATACAGACAATACTGCAGAAAGCAGATGCAGGTAAAAGTCCTGTGGACCTCACTGTTTTGATCTGTCTGTACTTCTATATCTAGATCTCCTGGCCAGATGTTGCCAGGATCTGAAGCAACATCACCATATTCTTGGCTATTTCTTATATTTTGCCTAGGCATCAACTGGTTTTGATGGGATAGATTATTTCACCCAGCTGGTCATTAGATATGAATACACATGACAGGCATGAATAAACCTCAAGCCTGGAACACAATCATCACACCACCAGGATAATTTTGTGCTACATTGCAGGTCAGTGTCTCTGTGTGATACTGCATTGTACCAGCCAGACAGCAGTTTGCTCAGCACTCGCAGGATGATTTTAGATATGGAGATGCACAATGTTCTGGACAGACATGAGTCCTGTAAATACCATTATGCTGGATCTACAGACTGCCAATGTGGCAGATAATGGAAGACATGGTTCAAGAGATGTGGGCCCCAATACCGGGGTCGGTATTGGGGCCCAT
>VXAB01012305.1:0-24530 GCA_013399175.1 Odontophorus gujanensis
GAAGGGAACAGGCTTTCAAGCTGCTGAAATGGCAAAGTTGCAACCAAAGGAAGAACGTGCATCATCCATCAGACAGTCCAACACCTATGTACAGCCTTAACAGTCTAGGTGTTAAATCAGGGCAGGAAGCTTGGATCTTTAACATCAGCCACCTGATACCTGGCTGTCAAACGTGTTATCAACCACAGTACAGGAACCACTGAACTGCAGTTCTGATCCAAGTCCTTCCTCGTGTAGACACTTAGTTATGAAGGCATACATTGATTTCCTTTTAACTTATAGTAGTCCTTATTTTTCCAGGTAAGAATCCCTGGCTTTTGAAAAATATCAATCAATTTTAATCTTTAAATACGAACTGAAGCTTCATGGTATATTTGTTTTACTAACCGTACTGAGAAGGGTTGTGCTTTATAATTGAACACAGAGTGAAACGTTTGACTTCTTTCTCCTGCATTGTAGTCCAGATCATTGCAGGGTCAATATCAATATCAAATTTGCAGTTAAACATTCCCATTTTTAAAACCCTGTTTATACATATATGTGACATAGTAATTAACACAAGATTTGTCACCTTTCCATAGGCTTTACTGATAAATACACACATTACTCAAGAATTTCGACGTTTCATCTCTGTTAGTCTTCCCCACAGCTAGCAGAAGATACTGCTTGCTGCCACAAATGCTGTTCCTCAGAACGGCCACGCTCAAAAGCATGATGAAGATGCACACTATGCAGTTTTAGGATTGGGCTGAAGCTGTGCACAAAACCCCGTGAGCGCCCTGCTGTGGAGGTGAGCCATTACAGGTACCTGGGAAGTTCAGTTTGTCTCTTAACTGCTTTCATTGGTCCACGCTTCAACGGATATGCACTAAGTGTTGTACCCACGGGCTTCAGGGAATAATAAGACCCCTGAAGCCATCCATACTGAACTACTGTTGAAGTGAGATGCGTAATGAGAACCTGCCCACACCACGTGGCGGTGCAGCCTGTGAACACTGCTGCATGGAGACAGGGTTAAGACGCTACAATCAAAAGACGAATGCGAGATTAAGCGAGCCCTTGGGCGGTACACCTGAGCCTATAATGAACTTTCAGGCAGTAGCTCTGTTTTTCCACTCATACAGTTACCACAACAGCCTTCAGCTTTTGGCCTCCAGTGTAGGTATCAGCAAGACTTTAGAAAAATAAAAGTTGAGGAAAGGAACGTCAGTAACTCCTAACAGTTAAGGACTAAGCTGGGTGCAAGAAAAAAAAAGGCACAACTTTATATCATCATCTTTTGAATAATACTTGAAACAGTATCCATGCTCCCCTTGAGAGTTAAAAATGCAATTCCAGTGATCTCAGTGAAGCTGAAATGTGAACAAAGGCCTTTGTTTTTGAACTTTGGTCAACAGGGATGTAGATCGTTTACAGTTTTCCTCCTTTTTAGTTAACAGGGGGAAAAAAAAAGGCCTTAAACTGAACTGTGCAGTAAACTAGGACTGAAGGCAGCTGCTTGTTCGCTTGTGGAGAGCAGGTAGAAAAATCTACTCAAATGGCTCTACTGCTTTTTCCCCACTGCAGCCTGCCACTGTTACAGATTTAGTATCATCCCCTGTGAGAATTACATCATGCTGCTGCATTAGTGAGTGTTTGACTGTTTGACTTTTCCCTCTGTGCCTTATCAGCCAGAAGCAGGGTGGCACGTTTCTTCCAAATCCCCAGAGCTGGTCACTGTAACAAATCAGAGGTTAGCTCAAATTAAACATTACCGTCCAGCTCTTTGATAGCTCTCAGAGATGGAAGTGAAGCAGAAAAAGTATCTATTAGGAAGTTGCCAGCCAACTAGGACAAGATTTAAAAAAGAAAAGGATGAAATAACTGAAAAGGGTCTGATGGAAACTGAGGACAAAACCATGTTCTGCTCTGTGGATCTGTGAATCACTGCCACGTGGTTTGTTTCAACTCTGCTGAAAACCTCTTACAGATGAAATGAGTGCTCCCTAGTTGTGATAGAAAGCTCATCCTAAAGCTGTCAACTACTGCTTTAGGCAGTGCAGCAATGCACTGTAGTTTGAGCACGTGGGAAAGATACTTACTGACATACATTGGTGCATGCATTCTTGCTCATGGCCAGAGGCAATATAAGGATTTATAAAAATCCTCAACTTTGTGAAAAAGCTATCTTCAGTAAAGTACTAGCAACTAGCAAGACAAGTGCTTACTGCTCTGCCTCTGCTGCATTAACCCAGCAGATTAGGAAGAATACACATGAGTCTCTGACTTGTCAGAAGCCAGTAGATGCCAGCTGTGGTTGTGGTCCAAGACAAACAGTCTTCCAGTTGTCTGCTTAATTCTATTGCACATCATTAGCTTGTTGCTACAGTAAGAACAGACTGACAGTTCTAAGAAACGCTACTGTCAACAAGACTATGCAAGCTAACTTTGTATTAAATAGCTGGAGATGCAGTCTCCAAGTCCAAATCACACAAGTTTGTAAGAGTTAAAACACAGTACAATATACATCGTCGTCATTGTTCAGGTACATTGCCAGCACTGACAGTTGGAAAAGTTAGTCTCACCAGGATGACAGACCAATTAAAAATAAAATCTTGAGTAGAGAAACAGTTTCAACAGTTAAATTTGAATATCCTCTCAAAATGGGACGCTGCATTGCACCGCAGTCTGTGAGGAAGTCTCCGTATTACTCTGATTTCAGTCCATTCAATTAAAAACATGCTTTAATTTAAATCGGCGTGGTTTATCCAGAAGAGGTCCTGCATTTAGACGTTGAAAAATGAGGGAGCACAGTCTAAAACTTGTGTTCTATTAAAACTTTTATTAGCTAGTTTACCTTTTCCTCACAGATTTTTCCAGAATTTCTATAGTAGTTCTCAGTATCAGAATAAAGATATTAAGTGTTCAGGTGAAGATATGGAAGAAAAAAAAAAATAGAGCAGCAGCAGTTTGGCAACGCTTTCTCAAATCACACTTAAGCCTCCTTCTTCTCGAGTAAGATTTTGTGCAACTCGTCTGCGTCCTCACTTGTTTTCACCCTTATTAACATAGTGACAGGAACAGTGGGGTTGCTCTCATCAATCGGTGGGTTAGGAACGCAAACTATAAGAACGTTGTTTTTTCCCGTTCTTGTACATGGCATCTTGGGTGGGATTAGAACATTCAACAGTATGTTTCCTGCGTGCAAAGGGAGAAAAAAAATGAAAGTCAGCCATTCTCCAGCTTTTTTCATGATGTGGATGTTAGTATACTTATTAAATAGGGATTTAAGCCTGCTTGGAAGGAAGGCACTTCCATCCAAAGTGTCAGATACACTTCTCTTATTCTTCTTTAAGCATTGGCTCATGGCCCCTGTTCCTGATTTACTTCCTCAGTAGGAAGGAGGAATTTCTGACAATACTGTGTCCCCCTGCTTTAAAGGGAGGGAGCTGAGGAGCATCAGATGACAGCAAAGACACGCGGGGAATAGGAACAAGGGAGAATTAAAAAATAAGGAATTGAGTCACTACTTATTTTATGCTTATGCAAGTTACTCATTCTGAAGCACAGCTCATAAGCAAAAGCAAAATGTTAGCTTTAACACGCACACTGACATATTAATCTGAAAATGGACAAGCTATTACAGAATAAACACTTTGTATCCTCAAATCATATACCACAGCTGATGCAGTCTACTGCTTTCTGATAATGGTTGTGTCAACTTGTTAAATTCTGTAGTGAGGTTGAGATGCACAGTATTAGTGGTCTATTAAAACAGTTGCAAACAAACTCAAATCTGCTTCAACAGAAGATGCACACGTTTCATGAACCTGGTAAATAGTTCAGAACACGGAAGTAGTATTTAGGGAAAAGTCAGTCTTCGCCTTCCTTTCCAGTTCAGTTTTTCAAACACAGTGAGATTTAAGGAAAGTAATACAGCACTGTGTGAAGATAGCAAAAAGGAAAGCGTGCATCACTATGACTGTAGCTGCTTGTACAAACCAGTGCTTGGAGTCACCAAGCTAAAATGTCTTAAAGCATAAGAGCTAGGAAAAAAAAACAACAAAATCTAATAATCACCTCAGCTGAAGTTAGAGGGAATGTAAATCAATGTAATGGAAATTATCGTCAGGGGAATTAAAAACTAAGACCTCCATTATAGGGTATGTGAGTTGGAGAAAGCAAATTTTTACCTGCTCTATTCAGCATATTCAAATCCTTAAAAAAAAAAAACACTGAAAGAAAATGATCACTGCCATACATCTGTCTTAAGTTTTATTGCTAAAAAGAACTGCCTTTTTTTTCTGGCAAACCATGTCTGTCTCCATCAAAAGAAGTCACTGAATTAGAAGTGACTGACACCATCAGGAGTTCCAGTGTCACCATACATTTGAAAACTTTACCTAACAGGTCTGCGGGGGCTTTTTATAGATCTGCCAGAACATTTAATAAAGTGAAACTGAGATAAGGTTTACCAGTGGCCTTACAGGCACAGCATGGCTCAAGTTCTCACATCTTTTATAAGCATAATTTATTGTATTTTACAGGAGTTGCCAAGTGAACGTGAAATCCATTTCACATTTGTTGAAATGAGGTAGTGAAGATGTAGCAAAGCTCAATATTTAATATCAAAATGTTCAATATTTAATATCAAAACAGGTGACAGCTGGCCTGTATCATAGGAGAAATTACCTGCACCAACATTCATCACCTCTCTGATACTAATACACTTAACTGTGGAGTCCTAAAGCCAAGCTTCACAGCTTCAAGCTTCAACAAGTCAGAGATGGAACAAACATAAAACAAAAGTAGGGAAAAAAGTATCCAAGCATATGCCACAGCCTTTTCCTTCCTGCACTACTTGATGTGTATTATTTCAGAATGATTGCTAGAGGTGTCCAATTGCTTGAAATTATTCAAGAGGAAAAAAACAATTCAGCAATCAGTTATACTATGTAACAAAAGCCTAATGCTTTGCAGAGAATCTTACATCAAGACCTTTTACTAGAAGAAATTTACTTACCTAAATTGGTATCTGCTCGGACTAGGAGTTGGGTTTTCTCATTTCCTGCTGGTTTTAAGTGCAGTGTTCCTACACCTTTTTCTTTAAATTCATTATCCTTTTTGTAGAACAGTTTACATCTGTGCACAAGAAAGCAAACCTGGTTTGTACAGAGATTAAATAGCAGTATCCCCCAAATACAGACATAGATATGTATGCCCACATGTCTGACTCACAGTAAGCGAGCAGTTTAACAATAATCAGCTAACACTCTGGGCTGTGAGCAGTGAATCTTTATTCTTCCTGACCTTGCTTGTTTCATTTTCTAACAGATAGAGTAGCTCAGTTGGAAGAGACGTTCAAGGATTATTGAGTCCTCAGTGCTTCAGGGCTAACCAAAAGTTTTAGGATATTACTGAGGGTGGTATACAAGCACCTCTTGAACACTGACAGACATGAAGCATCAACCACCTTGCTAAGAAGCCTGTTCCAGAAGCTTGACCACCTTCACGGTACATAAATTTTTCCTAGTGTCCAGTCTGACCATCCCCATCCTGCAATCAGTTCACAGGAGCAGATTCCAGCACCTCTTTCTGCTTCCACTCCTCGGGGAGCTGCAGAGCAATAAGATCACCTCTTGGCCTCTTCTCCTCCAGCCAGGACAGCCCATTGGTACTCAGCTTCTCCTACATAGGACATGCCCCCCTGTCCTCTTACTGGCTTTGGTGCCCTCCTCTGGACACACTCAGAAGACGTGAGTCCAGATCTGCACATAATACTCTCCATGAGGCTGCACCAATGGTGGACATACCAGGAGAATTGCCTCTTTTTTTCAAACTACGCTGTTTTTAATGCAGCCCAAAATGCAATACAGTGATATGTATCAGTTCAGAAAAAGGAGGCTACTCCTTTCAGTACTGAAATGACAAGCATTACTTTCAGGGGAAAAAAAAAACACAACAACATACAGTGACTTGTATTCAGATCTACGGAATAACTACGTATTAACAGTTGTAATTACTATAAGGCATTATTCAACAAACAGTTATTAAAACAAAACCTACAAACTTACAGACAAAGGCAGAAATTTCTTCAATCACTATAAAAACAAACAGTAAACCTACGAAGAATAACCCTTAATACAAATAGCAATCAGTGCTGTGTACACGAAAATATTAGTAAGATCCTACATGTATTTGTAGTTGTTTTTACAGGCAGAACTTTGCATTCTACATAGCTTATAAGCTAGAAAGTCAACATACACATCATTAATTTTTATACTGCTATGGTTAACTGCAGAATGTAGATGTGAATTTTATTTTCAAGGTTATGATTCATTATTCTAAGGTAAAGACACTTACTTCTTTGAGTAGAAAGCATCATCCTCTTTTATTTCGTTAACAATGACTTTTGGTGGCTCTTCTTCCTCCTCTTCTCCACCTTTAAATAAAGTTTCAATACATCCCACAGGTTAATGTTATGAGTATTTAATCTGGAAGGTATTTTGGCTTCTTTTAGAATTAGTTTGTGCATACTACATAAGCTATAGAAACATGCACAGACTGTCAGTGATTGCCTCAATTAAATCAGCATGGGCTCTTAGGCAGCTTCACTTACAGAAAGTCTTTTTTTCCAGCCACACTTCAAGCAACTCTATGCTCACCTTCAATTTAAATGAGATGAAAATATCAAACTCCCAGCAACCAATCAAAAAGCATTAAAACAGAGCAAGTAGAGCTTAATGAGTCAAACTTAAGTTACAACCTTTTCACAGGGGAAAAATGGTTCTAACATTTCAAAAAGTAACCTTCAGTAATAAGTATGTGAGAGCAAGTTTAATTTGGTACTCAGAAAGCCTGCTCAGCTGCAAATATGACAGGCAAGAGGGGCAGGATTATGCCATTCCAGTCTCTTCAGCTTCTACAGCATTTCAATTAGCTAACTACATTCAACTTAACTAAAAGCCTCACGACAGCAAGCAGCTTTATCTCTTGCAGTCTTGCCAAGTAAGATGCATGAAAGTGTTTCCTATCTTATGTATTTTATTGAGGCATTTTTTAATAAACCTACAGGGAAAAGCAACAGGATTGAGGTGCCCTGCAGGCTCGAAGATGACCACAGCAGTTACTTTAAATTTCACTGGTTTCAGTCTTGTATTCAGCTTTTCACAGAAAACAAGCCTGACAGAAACATATAGGTTTTGATAATCATATATTTTCAGTGTTACTTAAGCAGTATGCAATACTGAGAGTTGCACACCGATAGCATCATTCTGCAACTTTCAAAGACAAGAACTGTGACCTCATTCAACTTAGTGCTATTTCATCTTTGCAGTATTCTTAAGTCACATTCACTCACAGTTTACTGTTGAAAAGATTTTTAAACATAGTGTTTACCTTTATCGTCACTGTTCCCACTTTCTGTCTGAGCTTCCAACGCATTGGTGGATACCGCAGTGACAGACTTTGCCTGGTTTGCATCTTTTCCAAACAAACCTGAATTCCCAGGAGAAAATGAGAAACTACTACGTGTTCCTGAACCAAAGGAACTCAAACCCGAACTGTGAACATTCTTGCCAATATTAAAAGAGACAGTTGAAGTAGCTCCTGTCGATGCGTCTCTTTTTTCTGATGCAACTTCAGGTTTTTTGTCAGAAGCATCCTCAGTTTTGTTGTTAAATAGAAAAGTTGATCCTTGCTGCAGCTTTGAATTCCCAAACGTGGAAATGGACTGTGTGCCAGGTGTCTTGTTGCTTTCGTTTTCAGAGCCACTATCACTACTGTTTCCATGTTGCTGTTCAATAGTTGCTAAATACTTCTCATAGTCTCTAAAGATAGGTGTCAGATCACATAGCGGGTTGGTGTTTACATGCTTAACTATCCAGTCACGCACAGAACAGTTTAAAGCTGCTAGCTGTTTGTGATAAACACTAGAGCTGCAGACTTTACTCTGAGTAAAGCCAGATGATGATGGTTGGCTGCCACCATTAGCTTTTGGGCTTGCAGCCACCTTCTCTGTAACTGTGGCCATGGTCGGACCATTTGACATGGGGGATCCTATTGAAAGGAAAAAGTGGTTTAGAATCTTTTCTAAAAATAAAAACAGAAACAGTTCTCATAAAATCTTAAGCTAATGCTTTCAGTGTTTCTGTATCAAATCACTTACTTGTTCAGTTATGTACAGTGCACTGCATCCCAACGCCGGATGCCAGATAGCACAGGCTGAGTAAACAATGCCATGAAACAGATCTAAGCTTGCTACGCTGACAGAAGTACTTTGTAAGGCTTGTAAAGATAAGGGACTAAACACCAAAGCACAAGACTAGAGTTAGATGTGCCACAGTATCTAGCATCTTAAAATATAGGTATAAATGTAAGAGAGAAATTTCTTACATCGTGATCAGTTTTACTGGATGTACAAGAAACAAAGCTTAAGACTTTTTTTTAAGTAAATAAAATGGAAACAAAAAAACAAAAAACAAAACTAAACAAACCTACAGAGATGGCAGTCCTACTAAAAGGATATTTTCCATTAGTGATATTTTTTTTAATACGAAAGTTCAGATAATTGGGATGACTGGATAACTGGAACACCTTATCAGATCTTTTATGCTATTCAGCATACTGTAGGCAAATGTCTTCCACTCCTTTGTCTCTAAAAAGTTTTATCTCCAGTATTAGATCCAACTGCAGTTTCTACCTCTTAAAACTGCACTTATTTGATAACACGTCCCTCTACCAGTCTAAAAAACAGGGTTATTAGAATTTGTTCATTCACTATTCAGTTAACTCTACAAACTTTACGGCTGAACATTTTGAATATATACTTATCCAAAGCTTACCAAATACAGATTTTGTTTCAGATGTTGTCTTTAAACCACTGAAAGGAGTACTGAAGATACTACTGTTTCCATTAGACAGGCCTTCTAAAGGCTTTATTCCTGCACCATTACCAAATCCACCAAAGCCACTTCCTTCTTTTCCAGATGGTGATACAAAGCCTTTAAACCCTTTAAATGCTCCTCTACTTTCAGGCTGGAGGAAAAAAAAAAGGAAAAATAAAGGCCATCAGTTGTATGCATCTCTGTGTTTCTGAAGCCACTGGATATTAAATTTCAGTGAGTCATTTCATGCCTTACATCCCTTACTCTAAGCCAGCTATGTAAACAGGATTAATAGTTTCCTTATGACACACACTACTACTATTTTTAAAAGACTCAGAGGATTGGAATGAAAATAAACTATTTACAGGAAGCGGATACCTAGAAATTGTTCAGAGCAACAGATGTGTCTGTCTACCTGTTCACACATTCATAGCATCTTCTTTTCTTCAAATCATCATGAAGCAATATATAACTGCACTTATTTTCAGGAACAACCACAATTAAGAGACCAGCACTCTTCAGACTCATCAAAACAGCATACTTTGAAGTTACCCGTGTAATGTCTAAGGGACTTAACCAAAATCATTCCAACATGACCACAGGAAAAGCAAAGAAAGACAAACTGTGTTATAACGTAACACATTTGCTTTCCACAACCTTTTTGTCACCCAGTTCTGAACACTATTACCATAGTATTTTGTGATGTAGCTTCTTGTATATTTTTAAAAGACAGTTACATAGCACATTTAACAGCCAAACAGGCACTGCCACTTTTAACTACTACGTATCTTTTGAGGTAATGAGCACTTATTACTGAAGTAGAATTTCTCTTCTTTCAGTGTGTCTGGAAAGCCATCAGTGGAAAAGGAGAAGGTCTTCTGAGGTTCATCTGTTTTTGTCACAGAGAAATAGCAGAACTCAGCAATTTTAGGTTTACTTTCACTATCTGGCCCTGCAGGCCTAGGCTCTCTTTCCCCTTGTGCTTCAACTTTACCAGTTCAGTCCTGTTTCTCATTTTTAGCTAGCTATTTTTATCCTCTTTGATCAGTCCTACCTCTCTCTGGACAACCCTGTTAAAATTGCAGACTCTTTTTCTGCTTGTCCCGTTTACGAACTTCATTAAACTTTATCTTTTTGTAAACGTTCCACAGGTTTATTATGTAGATTTGGCTATCCTGACATCTCTTCTGCTTTTTATAGACTCTGTCTAGCCTATCATGCTTCTTCAAGTTCTGGTACCTGACAGATTAATCCCAGCTGTATGACCATTTCTTCTGCAATCATCTGGTCCCCCTTCTTAACCAATTCTGTCTTTCCATTTTATTGTGCTTTTAAATCCTTCCAGTACAAGGTGCTGTTTTCTGAGACTTTTTTTTGTGTTGTTTTCTTTTTAATACCACTATGATCCTCTTTCTAGCAGAGTTCTTAAAGTAACTTCATCCTCTACCATATCTGTGGCTAAAACTACCATAGGCAAAAGGGAGAAGGGAGAGCTGCCACATTTATATTGCTTGGACAGAAAGGAAGAGTAAAGTGTAAGAAAAAGCTTTGTAGCTCATAACCAAGCCTAGTCCTGTCCTGTCTAAAAGCAGTGTGGATGGTAGGTAAAAACTGTCCAATTCCTAACACAGGGTATGCAATCTTGAAAGAAAGTTTCACAGAAAGAAGTACCACAACACATCTGTTGAAGACTTCCAAAAAGACTAAACTTTGGTTACATTGGTTAACGATTTCACAGGATCTAAACATGTAAGAAAGGCCAACTTCATTTCTACATTCAACTTCTTATTGCAAAAAATATGTCACAGTAAAAGTCATCAAGGGGAAAAAGTACTTCTGTTTTTAACAGAAGACATTTCTTTCACTCTTAGACCAACTTAATAATTTGGCTTTTACTGCCTTGGACATCCCCTAGCCATTCAGTATAAGGAACTAGAAGCTTCCAGGCTACATTTTCAGGCTCCTAGCCCTGCCAGGATCAGAAGTGGAACAGTTGGCTTGTTGCATATACATTTTAAATGATATCTTCATATAGTATTGTTACGAGCCTAAATAAGTAAAGTCTTGAACACAGAGGTCATATTTTGCAACTGACTCAAACTGTAATGTTCAGTGATTACATTACCTCTGATCCAACATTTTGACGCTTTGCTTTTTTAATAGCTCTGTTTTTCAGGACTTCCTCGCTAGCCACTGAGAAGGTTCCCACCTTTGAGAAAAAGTTATGGAATTATTAGTAAAATTCAGAATATACAGAATTCTCAAAGTCTGAAGAGAGAACTGAAATCCTGAGATATGTTTATGAACACAACTGTAACAATTCTTCCTAACAAGAGATTAAAAAAAAAAACAGAGGAACATTACAGTACTACTATTAGCTTGCCAGGTGGTTGGATGATTAGTTGATATTTCACAGCTCTGTTTTCCCTGTTTTTTGTTGCGACACACTTGGCCAGAGGACCTGCTAATAAGTGTAGGGAAGCACAACCACTCACTGTGAGTGAAGCTTCAACTTTATTCAGTCAACTTACAGGTTTATGTATGTTATGCAGTAGTTTAATTTTAACTAGAACGATACTAACAAGTTAATCAATCATGTCTAGAGCTCAGGGGGTGTATGACACTACAGAGATCAAAGGGATATGAAATACATGTGCTAAGGAACACAGATCAAGGGATATGCTTAGCTCATCTTAGTTATGCACAATAGTGATTATTAATTTGTTCATCCTCCCGTGAAACTAAGGCAGTGTCTGGCTACTAAATCATCTTGTACGTGACCAACTACTTTGGCATAAGGCCCTATTGTCCTATTTTCCTACAGTTTTTCATTCCGTTTCCCATGACATAGACTGCAATCCCAATTTTACTTTTTTTTTTTTTTTAATATATACAAGGAAACTAACTGCTGAAACAACAGTAACAGTTCCACTGTTACAAACAATATTCAGTTTGGAAAAGGTACATTGAGATACACTGTCAGTATTCCACAATTTGCAGAAGTTTAAGTATTAGTGAAGGTAGCAAATGACTAATTACTACCCAAAAATACATAAGGAGATTAAATTTTCTTGTATCAGATTTCTGAAAAAGTAGTCAGTTCTCTTACATTCTATAAGCCTAAGCATTTATTTTTTCTAGTAGCACAGAAACTAGCTCAGATTAGAGATAAAAACACGTGCCTTAAACAAGATACTAAACAAAAGTCTCTTTTTACAACCAAATCAAATATGCCATTTGACTGTTTACTTAAGTCCTGTGGCTGTGTAGAGAGTTTCTGATAAGCAATATCAGAAATATGTTAGTTTGGAGTAACTATTACTGACCTATTTCAAAAAAAGAAAATAAAAGGCCAGGAAAGGTATGAAGAAAATATCTAGACTGCATTATGTCCGTGAAGCTCAGAGTCAACTACTTCAAGCAATTAAAACCATTTTCTTGTGAACTGCATAAATACCCACCATACACTTGAACAGTTCAGAAGTATTAGACATCCTAACAAGCCTGGGTTTCACAACAACAATGTAAAGTTCATTTCCTCTAAGCACTAAGACTGTTAAAAGCTGCTCTGCCACATGGTCTGCACATAGTGCAAACTTTAAAAACAAAACAAAACAACAACAACAACAAAAAGCCCTGATTTCTACAAAATCATCTTTAATTATTACACTTATAACAAACTTTACTGTAGATTTTTCCCACGAGATGAATAAAACATACATGTAAATAACTATCTGCTGGGAACAAGGGTGAGGAATCTAGTAGTTTTACCTCCTCAGCTTCATCTTCTTGATCCCAGTTTCTGTCAGTCAGTTCCTTTTCTGCAATTCTCTTTGCCATTTTTCCACACCTGTAGAAAAATGATCAGAAATGCATAGAATCAATTGCCCAGTAATTCTAAGCAGCAGAGATCTTCAACTTTTGTTATTCAGAACAAGTAATTGGAAACAGTTCACGTGGAAGTAAGTCAGAATTGGAAGCACAGTTGAAAAGCAAGTGTTTTTAACATCTGTTGCAACAACAATCAATGCAGCATATGAAACTGGGGTTGTGGTTATTAGCCATACTTGATACTAAATTTAAGCAACAATAGAAATATGAAGTCCAATCACAGAGTAATTGTTCTTTAGCAGTGAAGCAGGTTAGAAACATTCCTTTCAGTCCTGTGTTCCATACCTTGTCACCAATTACACTGATGGGCTGTAAAACAACAACAAAAACTCATAAAAGGATCTAGTTAAAAGATTACATCTCGCATCAGGACACCCAGGTAAACACCAACAGCCTTGCAAGAGAAAAGTTTCTTGACAGCACCTGAAATCAACACTGATAACAACAGACTAAAGCAACTGGACAGCCAGTTCACTTTGGGTGAGGACAAAAACAATACCCTCCTACAAAGAACCAGATTGCTAATTAGAATGCTGAAAAAATCTATTACAAATAAATGAGATGATTTTTCTTCCAAAGGACATCAAAGTGTATCAGGGGTTTTAAAACCATTAACTAACTGTTAGAACTGCAGCTAACTGTAATTTCTCTAGTGAACTGCAAAAGCAACTTTAGAGAATAATGGTAATTTTAACTTCTGACTTCAATTTCTGTAAAATCATCAGCTGTGTTAAAAAACAAAGAATGAACCTAGGTACGTTATTTTATCTGAAAAATCTGGCAAGTAATGACATTCAAATTTGATATGGAGAGAAGTTTTGGTGATGATTTTATCTGGCATTAGATATGAAGCCTTTTCAAATATGTAGTTCTGTAGCAGTACAAGTGTTAAGCAAGAAATAAAATTCCTCAAAAAGCCCTCTTAGGCTGGTCCAGAAAAAAACTAATTCCACAAATAGTTGAATTTCAGAGCCAAACATGATAACGCGTGATTACAGAACATCTTGCTTAGCCAATTATTATTATCACTATTTTTTAAGCATAACAGTAAATCCAAGTGCATAGCAGGCTTGCAGAGGTCATGACTGAAAGCCATGAATTTCACAAGACTAGGGATCTTTTAAAAGGACAGAAACAAAAAACTGTTCTATGTAAATGCTTTAAAATGGCATAAGCCCCACTCTGCTGGAAAAGGAAAAAAAAAAAAATTTGCCCCACCATGCACTACATGATTCTCTGCAGAAGAGATAACTTCAAGTAATGAAAGAAATAAAAATACTTATTTGAAACTTGGCTTGCCAGTGCAGTTTCCCACAAGGGTACATAAACACATGCCACCAGAGGAAGGCAAGATTGCGTCTCATTGGTAGCAGCCACAGCTCAAAGGTTCATGAGACTAACCTACAGTTACTCCATCAGATTCCACAGAAGATCACGTTACCAGTCTTAATGACAGCCACTGAAGCATTACAAGCACTATATTAACCAGAAAGCCTGTTCTCCACTATAAGGAAAAACTGACAAACCAATTGGCCCAGGCTCCAGGTTCTTTATGCCTACCTGTCTTCACGTGATTTCTCTAGGTCAGCTCTGAAAATAGGAGCTGACAAGAGAATCTAACCTATATGAGGATAGCAGCAAGAGGATTCTAGGCGTTTCTAACCTGTGAAACGGGAAGCAATCCAGAACAATCCCTATATTATCTTTTAGGTCCAGCACAACCTTCAGGAGTTCTTCACAAAACACTTCACAAGCGTTCCGTACAGGTCGAGATGGGAGGATTATGAGAAACAGCTTTTTATTTAAAAAGCACAACGCAGATGTTTTGTTGAGCTACTGCAACCTACTCAGTACCTATGGCATTACTTAACAGTAATGTGAGAACTTTTCTTAAGTAGTTTCCACAGTAGGGGTTAAAAATCTGCACTGTCACAACCTACAGCGACAGAAGGCACTGACATCTCAATAGCACTCAGGAGCCTTAATCCAGCTAGCGTGGGGATGCACAACCAGCATTACGGAGCTGCTTTCAGCCCTGCTCTGAAGCAGGAAGCTGCTGCCGCCTTCCATCAGGAAGTCACAGGGCACGGTGTAGCTGAGCCAGGCTTGTCTCTTCCTCACACAGAGTGCCATTTCAACACGGTTTCTTTCGGTTTAACAGCCCGGCGTCAATCCCGCCGCCAACACCAACCCACTTTTCGATCCTATCGGGGTGACACATCCGACCAGGTCATCCCTCTCCCGCCCGCGTTCCCGCCCCGCTCGCTCCCACGCGGCGAGGCCTGCAGGGCCGCCCGCAGCCGGCGCGCCCGGGCTCCATCCCGCCGGCAACTGCGCCCGAAGCCCCGGCCTCGCCGTGCCGCGACGCCGCGGGGCCGAGAGGTCACAGCGGGGCCGTGCGCCCGGCAGCGACCGCGGTCGAGGACGGGAGGAGGCTGCCACTCACCCTCGCGGCCCGGCGGCCCGGCCCGATGACTGTCGCTCGCCGTGACGCTGCGGGGCCAGAAGCTGCGGCCGGCAAGCAGAGTCACGTCGCTGGTCGCCCGGCTGCGTAGCCCGCTCACCATCCCACGCCCGGGCACCTGAGCCGCCCGTTCCCTCTTCCCGCTGTCCGGCAGCCCGGCGTCAGGCCGCCATTTCGCGCCGCCGTGAGGCGTTCGCAAGCACACAGACGCCGGCCCTGCGGTCGCCCAACCACGCATGCGGAGCCCGCCCCGCTACCCCGCCGCCGGCCGAGGGAAAGCGACACACGTGACCGCCGCGGCCCAATGGGCCGCCTCGCCTCGGCGTGTGGTTGGCGTCTCGTGCCGCTCGTTCAGATTCGCTGTCACATGACGCAGGCGCGTTCTTCCCGCCGCCGTCGCCTTGTGGCGCCCGGAGTGTGCGCGGCCGGACTTGTCCTGCAGTCCCCGGTGCGGCCGCCTGCCCTCCCCGGATGGGTGCAGCTCTGCTGAGTCACGACTCGCTACGCCCAAGTCCGGTTTGGGGCAGCGGCACTTGCTCGTCCGGCCGTGTGCCTGGTTTGACCTATAAAGCTGGCTTGTTGCCTCACTTGTGGCCTTTTCTCCCCGTGGGGTGACAGTAATTGGGATTAAATCCAGCGGGAAATAACAGCCTCTCCTGTAGCTTGTCAGCAGTGTCTCCAAAGGAATTTGCATTGCAGACGGTGACTGTATAACCTTAAAAGAGTAACTTAGCCCAAAAGCACTCAAGAGCCTGCTCTTCTATTATAAATTCAATGGAATTCTATTAATGTAATTCTGTCACAATTCAGTGGAAAAGAAAAAAGACAAAAACTCTCCCAATAGATAACACTGAGATTTATCCTATCTGGAACCCTAAGATCTGAAGCAGAGTGCTGCTCTGCAGTTGTGTTACTGAGGTTTCAACCAAAAACAGTGTGCGTTTGTACCTTAATGCTGTCCTTTATGAAAAGGAAAAAAACATATTTTGCTCTGTTTCTGCAAGATAATTTGGAAAACTCATTTTACCTGCTCTTCTAAATATGCTGTTCTACAGTGTGGTTTGCTGCATTGTGATGCCTTGAGTTTAAAAGGACACCCTTCCCCAGAGTTCAGGTGCACACTGCTTTGCCCCATCACAGCTGCAAAGGAAGTCAGAAGATAGAGTCTTTAGAAAAGATTTTTAAAAACATCACCAGTTTGCTTCTGTTTGATAAAATAAAAATTAAAAATATGCAGGACCCTTACTACAAACTCTGTTATCAGTATCATCCAATTTCATGATTTTCAGATCTTTGTTCCTGCACTTTCCTCTCTAAGCATGGAGGTTTTTCCCTGAGATTTGTGTTTGTTTCGCTTTCTTAGCCCCAAGAACACAGAAGTTACTTCCTTCTGCAAAGCAAGCTCTTTGGAGTTCCTCTTTGATGAGTTTTTCCTCTGTCATTTTTAATGACTGTCTAGTGTTTCCTCTTTGCTTTTTACCCCATTGGTCTGAAATGTGGGAAGAACTCATCTCCATCTGGCAGTAACGACCATTTAATACAACCATTGCTTTACCTCTTCAGTTGCTGAGAGCTTTTAAATGCTCCTTCCTTTGCACCCCTCTTTGCCCTTAAACTCTCTACACAAATAAGTTCTTCAAGGGCAAGCAGAAAGCAGTGCAACTAGGAGCAGATAAGCCTAACCCAGCAAAATTAGCAAAAAAATAAATTAAAAAAGAAGTATTCTGTTCTCTCTGAATTCTGGATTCTGGATCCAATGGCTATATTCATTACTCTCAAAGAATACATACTTCTCTGTTGTCCTTGCTAGTAACTAGGCTCTGTGTCTGTAGGTGAAGTCTGCTTGATTTACCATGTATATGCACTGAAAAATGGTAAGATGAGAAAGAATCTGTAAAGTGACACAATAAAGTGTTCCGTGGAGCAAATTTGTGTGACTGCAAGGCATTAATGGCTGCAGAAACAAAGAAAAGCAAAGCACTTTAGGCATTCAGAAAATAATATAGTTTTGGATGTTACCTGTCCTATCTTGGCTGGGTCAGATCTTATTTCTTCTTTTATATTCTCTGAGCTCTGTTTCCTTCATCTCCTGTCACATTCCCTACCCTCCATCTGTTCGCCCTATGGATTCACAACTGCCTGTCAGCCAGATTCCCTCAGGACTTTTCACTGGACCTACTGATGGTGAAAAATAGATGATTTATTTAAATGACACGTAACAAGTTTGGAATTGCCACTTATATATGCGCTAGCTGCAGTAGTGCTAATGTAGCAAAATACGTGCTATCCTGGGTATTCTTCACCAAGATGTGAGGTGCAATACTTACCAAGAGGTGTCCCATCTCTTATCTCCCTTCTGTCCTCCAGTCTCCCTTCCTTTCTCCTCTTCTCTGCTCTGATCTGCCCCCACAAGGTACTTTCCTGACATCCTATACCTTATCTGTGTCCCTCCCTGGGGTGATGTTTAACATGATTTGAGTGGACAGTCAAGTATATAGTCATGTATGTTTAGCATGTTCTTCTTAGAGCTTATAAGCATACTCAGGGGTGTTAACTTTAATATTAAATTTCACAGTTAATGAAGCGAAATGTATAACTCTGAGCATTGCAACCTTGGAGATTTTGTACTGAAGCTGTCTATCTTAACATTTAGCTAAAACAGAACTATCCTGCCGCTGCAAGACTCCCACTTTTGGCTGCTTTTCATGCCAACCTTGCAGATCTTCATCCCCAAGGTCTACACAAGAGATTAAGCAGGCACCAGCATTTTTAACTCCTTATGTGCAAATCCCATGTTATCCACTCCATGACTATGGTCACTTGATGGAAGATCCAAATCATGTTCACATAAATTAAAGCACAGGGCTATCCTACATATCTGAATTTTCTTCCTCTCTACCTGGATGCAGCTCAGATTCAGTCCACCTGGACACCATGCACACTTGACGAGTTAGCACACTGGTTAGCATAGATTTGGCACAAACAAAAAATATACAAAACATAATAATCACAATGATTACTTTTAATAATAATAATAATATGAATATCATAAATGCAAATTGTAGTAAAGAAGCAAGACATCCTGATAGTGAGAATCTTATCAACAGTGTTGATAACACACCCATGATTTAGTTGTTGCACAGAATCAAGTACATTTCAGCTTCTCCTACTGTCCTGCCAGTGAGGGAGACTGGGGGGGAAACAAAGAGCTGTGAGGGTACAGAACCAAGACAGCTGACCTAAACTGTTGCATACAATATGACATCACGTGAATAAACTTTAAAAAACTGTGTTGTTCAGGGATCAGCTGCTGCTTAGTGACTGTCCAGGTATCAGCTGGTGGTGAACAATTGCATATATTTTCGTATATATACACCATATTATTGTCATTACAACAATTATTTTCCTTTTCTCTCCCTTTTCTGTCTTTGTATTTCTCTCAACTCATGAGTTGTTCTTTGGGTTTGTTTCCCCTGTTCTCTTCCCCACCCCACTGGGAGAGGGGAGTGAGCAAACTACTAAGTGGTGCTGAGCTGCCTGCTTGGTTAAAGCACAACACAGACTCAGACTGCGTTGACATCTCCAGCCCCAGACAGGCAAGTGCATAGCCCACATTTCATCACTGCTAACCTACACAGTATGTCCAGTAGAGGATACACTGAGTTCTGAACAGATCATATCCCACATTATATAGCCAAATGTGACCTGGTGTCACTGATTGAGGTGGCATGTATAGTTAGAACAAAATGATTAAATGTCAAAATTATTGAAGTCTGGAAAACATCTGCTTAAAAAGAGATTTATTAAGAGTTTTGATAATAAAGCTTTTAGGATAGACTCTGTTCTTAGCTTTGTACAGCACCCAGCATATTGGAAGCCAGAGGAAGTAACCATCCATGCATAATAAATGCACATAAGGGTTCTCTGTGATGCATACTCTTCAGAGCAGAATTTTGACACAGCTAATATTATACTATATAGGATGCCATTTTTCTAATAAATAAGCTATGCTACAGGTTGAAGTTAGCCTAACTGAACTTGTCTGTCTAAAAGAATAGAGCATAAATTAAAGCTGAAGTAACCTGGGAAAACAAGGGCTGATATTTTTTGCATAATTCAGTAAAAATATATTTTTGTGTTCCTGCAAACCAGTCATGTAAACAGTGTTTTCAGGAATGGTGTTGCGTGAGTCTCTTGCTAGATCCCAATTTCTGGTATTCTGAACACTTACAGATATGGTGACCTGGCCACAAACAAGTAATTTAATGTCTCTAGTCAGCTTTTAGATGTTCATTTATGAATACATTTTATCTTGCTTATACTCACTTGGTAGTGCAGTCGGATGGACAGTTGCATAAAATTATAAAGCTACCTATTTTTAAATAACTTTCAGTGTAAATTTAATCATCTCTGGCTTATGTAATGTATGTATTACAGAACGTGAATGGTATATACCATTTTCTTCCCAGAGTGCTTTCTTGTACCAAGTCTTGCAGTGCTTCCACTGAGCACATAATGCAATTTTACTGCATGCAATAGCACTGTATTTAAGTCTTGAATCTGCAGTGCTGACACATATGAGGAGTCTTAAATTCAGTAGCCTGGGTAAAAGCTATGGGTGTTTCAGAGGCTCAGAGTCTTACTTTGGGAGACTCTGAACTGAAATGAGCTATGTAATTGTTGTCTCATGAGCCCAGATGACACTTGTGAAAGCCACTTGTATGGGCAGTATCTTTTTATTTACATGTTTTTCTTGTGAAGTAAAGAAGAAAACTCAAGATTGGGTTTGATCACATCTTCTTTACTCTTACAGGAAAGTACTATAGTCTTGTTACAACTTGGTATGAGTAGACTGGATACAAAAAATATGCTTTTGAATAAAAAAGTAAATGTCTTAGAGACCTTGCAGTCCTTTGTACAGGAATTCCAGCCTCCTTGATTTTCATGGGAATGCAGAACATTTGTTGTATTGGTTTGAAGAATTTGCCAGAGATTCCTACCAGTACAGTGGAAGATATCTGAACTGTCCTGGTTGGATTTAAGCCACAGATCACTCCCATGCTTTTGTAATGGATGAGTAGTTTTCAGCGTGGGAAACCCAAGAACAGTAAATGAATATACTTCTTTGCTTGTTCAGTGAGCTGAATTTTCGCATTAATTTTCATGGGAATGCTTGTGTTTAAAACCCAAACAGTCCACACGGTTCTTTTAAATTAAGAATATTGTGCTAGAAACGCTTCAACATCCTTTCCTTTCATTATTGTAACAGTTCAAGATCAGAGTCTACCTCCAGCATAGCCCCTCAGAGACATCACAGCATGTTCAGATAGAGATTACATCTGACTGCTTCCTGGCACTGGTCCTCCAGTGAGCAGAAAGAGAGAGGAGGGCTGTTTGGGGGTGCCTGCCCTCCAGCCAGCCTTAGCTGCCAGCTGGCCCACTGGTTCCCTCTGCCAGCTGGCACTGGCATGAGCAATCCCATGATTCACATGTATGATGAGGGCTCAGGGAACCATAGCCTGCCGTTAGCAGATTTTGGCACAGAAGAAATTCTGACCGATAAAATGTATGAGTGAACTCATTGAAAAGCACAAGGGAGCAGAAACAGTCCTGGTGATATGGGAAAATTTCCCCAGAGAGTTTGTTTGTGAAACATTTAGAATAGTTCCAATTAAGATAAACTGAAGATATGCTGTAGAAATACTGATTCACTCCAACATTTTTAGTTGAGCTCTTTGTTCAGCTAGGTTGAGCCAGGACTTGAGACTGCGGCTACTCCAGAGCACTGTGAAAATATGAGCCAGGTTTCAGGAGAAACAGGTGTAATTCAAGTCCCGTTCTAGAAAACGTTAAATAATGTCTTGTTCTAGCAGCAAAAATAATGAGAAATAACCTTATGTGACAAGACTAAAGTCATCTGCAGGCAGTGCTTTATGTCCGACTCTGTTTTGGGCCTGAAAGCTGAAAATAAGATTGTAATTCTGTCTCAGTAGGGGGCAGAGAGCATGTGAAGAGGAACTGAAAGACGAATCCAGCATTGCCCTTGAAAGACACTCTATTTAAACTGAAAAGGTCACTGCCCATGATTGCATCATCCACCATGCCAAGTCCACGTACGGTCTGAGGCTTTGACAGGTCCTCTGTTTTTAGAGAAGATGAGGGGTTTCAGGTGTAGTTTGCTGACAAAAATCCCAAAATATCAAATACAGATATGATGCTAAAAAGTAATTATTGGGAAAAAAAGAAAACATAATTTTAAATATGTATTTATTAAAATAGATGTTTTCTCCACTGTTTACACTTCGTTTTGTCTGTCAGCTCTCATTCACTGTAGTTAAAGCACCCCTAGTGATTAAGAAAAGGTCCATTTATAAAATGCTCCTTTGATAGGAATTTTTCTGGGGTCACTTAGTAGGGTTCTAGGCATTTACTGGTTCTGTTTTTCATGCTTGTATGGTTGGACATTTTTGTCTGAAAGGTTTCTGAGTAATTTCATGCAACTATTTTAATTGAAAATATTTCTGTTATTCTATACTGTGCAAAAGACTCAAACATTGATTAGAAAGTATCTAATACTCTGTAGTTATGCGGGTGTTATAACTTATAGTTGTTGGCACTTGACAAACTCAGTCTTGGTCCAGAGCTGCAGCATTTTCTTCTTGTCATTGTCTCAATTTTGCAGTGTTTATCTGTTAAACCTCCAAGCACCTCAGTATAGCTATCTACGAAATGGCTTGGCTTTCTTGACTTAATTTCTAGTCCAAAATAGTAAAGAGGAAATTAAAGAAATATCTTCCAGCAGTGGATTAGGTTTGCTAAAGTGTCACCAGTGATCTCATAATTAGCCTCTCAGGATACTGTGTTGTCTCTTGATCTTCAGACAGAAAGAATATGATTAGAAATGAAATGCAGTTTGTACTACTCCTGAAAAACTAAAAAACATAATTGTGAAGTCAGGAGTCACGTGAGAAGCTGCATTTTAAAACAGTGATTTATTTAGAAATGTGAAAGTTGATGAAAAGAATGTGAATGAAATATAATTCTTACCAAAAAAAAAAAAAAGATTAAAAATGAACTGCACATGAATATCCAAACTTTTTTCATTACTATAGCTAAGAAACTGCAAAATTTCTTCCAGCTGTTCATAAGCTGATTACAGCTGTTAGTCATTTCCCTTTTAATTAACCCAAACTTACCACTTTCCAGTGTTTCCAAAATAATTTTTTGCAGTTCTGTTAAAACCAATGTGCCAATACCAGTACTGAGGTGATACAGTACGAAGCACTGAAATATTTTGTCATAGTGATATATCTCGGCACTGTGAGAGTGCTTGAAGTACTCTTCATTTCTATTTTAGCTGCAAAATAGGTCAAGACTGTCAATTTTTGTCATTCTCTGACTACCATGCAAATTCTACTCTACCAGACTTCAAACAAAAGATAAGTTTGTACAGACTTTGCAGATCTTTGTAGCAGTAATTATCTTAATTTAAAAAAATACTAATTACTTGAGCTATTTTTCACATGTAAGTTTTTTTCTCATTTTAGAAATGGATGCCATATTTTTGGCTGCACTTCCATGAACTTTTAGGAAACCATCAGGTTTATTAACATTTTCTATATTTATAGAAACCTATTTCTTTTTGAATACCACATTATGTTATTATCTATATATGGCAGCTTGTAGAAATACAGGGCCTAATTCTGTCCACAGTGAGACGGTGAATATGGGAGTGTGTTATAAGAGCCTAGCTATAGAGAAGCGTTAGTTCTGTTTTTCAGTGTCCAGATGGCTAGAATTTTTGTGTGGGATTTTTTTGTAATTGTATTTGCTGCTTTCCATCTTCTCAGTTGGAAATAAGAGTTGCTATTCTAGGCCTTTTCTAAGCCTTTAGTAATTATTAGAAAAATGAATTTCCATCTGTTATTGATTGAAGGAGGATCGGGTTAAAAGTCAACAGAAAACCCCATTTGCTAGGTAGCATTTGTTGCTAGTTCTAAGCCAAAAAACTCAGGACACTCTGCATGAAGGGCTCTGGATAGCTGATGTCATAACCTGCTGGACAGCAAGACAGATGCACATTTATTTATGAATCATTAGTTCTTTTTTTTGTTAAGTTCTAAGTCTTAATTCTTAGCCACAAGGCTTCTAAGTAATGATTTTATATTTTATTTCTAAAATAAGAGCAAGTTTACCATTCAAGAAACTCAGACTTTGTATATGCATTTAGGTAAAGACGCTAAGAGAAGGCATGGCTTCTCACTACATAAAAAATACCTTAGCTTTCACGTATTGCCAAACTTCCCGAAGCCCCAAGTATTTTGCAATTAGTTCAGTGCAAGTTGCTGAACTCTCTTTTTTTTTTTTCCATTAGATAAGGTCTTGCTTTCAGGACTCTGTGTGCTCTTTTGAGTGGACTCACAAAACTCTGGGGCAGAAGAATGGCAGTGATTCTTTTTGTCAGTAAATTTCTCCATTAATATCTTCTGTGATCCTTCATTTTATGTAATGTAGGTAGTCCTGTGCTGCGCCCTGCTTGTCCTTTGTGTTTTCCTAGCTTCCTGTGACTTCAACAGTCTGTAAGGCTGACCTCATAAAACGCTTAAATCAAAATTGTTGCTGGTGCATGACTTTTGGTGTGTTACATAAACCTTCTTTCATCATCATTACCCTATTAATGATATCACCGTTAAATTATGTCCTGGTGATTTTGGTAGTACTGTCAATCACTGAAGCCTTTTATGGAGTTCTTAGGGATATTTTAGCAACTGGACACCCATGGACTCAGTTATCAGTTCCACACCCCAAGTAAGC
Source organism: Odontophorus gujanensis (assembly GCA_013399175.1). Taxonomy (NCBI): domain Eukaryota; kingdom Metazoa; phylum Chordata; class Aves; order Galliformes; family Odontophoridae; genus Odontophorus; species Odontophorus gujanensis. Next base: position 24,034 of record VXAB01012305.1, read on the forward strand.
ATGTATTTGTCAGTACTTATAACTCCTCCTGTATTTCCTAGAACTTTAAACCTTTAACACAGTCACCAAACAGTCTGACAAGCCTCTTTTCTCCTTAAGATCTTTCCTCTTCAGTACCTTTGCTCCTTGCTACACAAACGTTCTTCCCTAGCAAGATTCCTGATGAAGCCAAACTCAAAGGTTACGTTGCTTCTGTGTTGCCTGCATAGACTGGTGTCTGTGAAAGTTTGAAGACGTGTGATTTTGACCATAAACCAGTAGAATTCCTCTGAAGTAGGTACATATTATGGGATACATACTCAGTAATTAGAGAGGTCCAGCTCTAATACGTTATATTTCCCTGTTATTCATACCTAGCTCACATGGGGGCCCTCTGCTTTCAGGATATCTAAGCAGTTAATTTGAGATCTTAAGTCACTATTGAAGAAAATGTCTTGCAAAGCCGATGCAGCAAAAGTTAATAAGAGAAGTTAACAAGCTTTAAATAAATTATTCTT
>VXAB01012305.1:24566-65215 GCA_013399175.1 Odontophorus gujanensis
TTTTTTTTTTTTTTTTTTTTTTACAAATGAATGTTTATTTCTGTCCTCATTTGACTTGGTTCTGCAAAAGCAGTGATAGGAATTTAGCAAGGTGCTTATGCATATTTCTGAGCCTTTAAACTAGATCTCTGCATGATAATCAGTATTTTATCCATCATCCAAGAGCAGTGCATGTTTCCCTACAGTAGCCTATTTATTAATAAGATCAATCCCGAGAACCAGAATGAAATCAAATAATTGTAGGACTGATAGCAAATCGAACTGAGAGACTTAGTTAAAAATTCAGGAGCTTGAAAAGTTTGGAGATAAGGTTTCTTCTGGAGTTCTTGAAGGTTCTCAGTAAGCATCATGTATAGTGTCATATATAGTCTTTGCATTAGTGTAAAGTCAGTCTGATTTTGATTTATCCATGAGCGGATTATCTAGGTTCCAAGGTAATTTGTACTCCAAATATGCAATGCTCAAACTTATCTTGCATCTACAAGCAATGTATTTTAGTATTTTCATTTTGCCATCTGCTCCGATTATCTAATTTATATAGGTGTCACATCACCTGTGTTAATCTACCCTATGCAAAAGTGAACTCTAATGACCAATTTTGATGATGGTTAAGAAACATGGAGTTAGAAAGGAGACAAGTGATTTGATAAAAGAGACATCTAAAACCTGTGATTTTCTTTTTTTTTTTCTTTTTTTTTTTTTTAAGGTTTGGCTTTGATTTGTTTTACAGCTGCTGATATTACTGAGTATGTCATATATTTAGGCGCAGTGAGAACTCAGTTAATACAACCACAAGTTCTTGAGACATCTGCAAATTGTAATCTATGATCTGGCAATGAAAAAATGAGAAAGATGCTAATAGTGATCACTTGTAAAAAATCTGCATCGAGCAGTTTGAGTAAGACTTTACAGTTTTCAAATGGACTTAAAGTCTCACATTTTTTCATATATAAAATTCACTGATTCAGGGATTGTTTCCGTCTGATTGACAGAAATAGCAGTTTGACCCTTATATTTCAAAACTGCTAGAAAGAGGCTGCAAGGAAGCTGCCCAGTTCTACGGTAGCCTCTAGAAATTGTATTCTACAAGATATTCTCCTTGCTAGTCTTGTGTTCTCTGTTAAAAGCTATGCCTTAGTTCACCATTTAAAATTAGTAGATTCTTCTGATTGCAGGTCTTCAGCTGCCACTAATATCACTCTCAGTATCTCCTAGATATTTGTGAGAACAAGTTCAGTACTCAAGAGGCAACCAGGTACACAAGTGCAAAGAAATACTGAAGTGATAAAAAGTCAAGGAGAAAATTAATTGTTTTATTTTTAGAGCAGGATTGGAATAGGCTTGAGTCATAAAATGGGGGAAAAATGAAGTGTTAGGAGAGTATATCCATGTTGTATGCAGAGTGAAGTAGGTTCCTGCTGGAAGTAAATCTCAAGATGTTATCAAATGTAAGGGGAAGCTACAGCTTTTTTTTCTGAATGGAAATGCAGGGTATTTATAATATGCAGTAACTGTCCTTTGATGCCTGACAGCTGTTTTCTATAAGGAAGTGAACTTAAAGGTGGTATAGAGGATATTATAGGGTATACACTTTGTGGATAGTGTCTGCTGTTATACAGATAAGCAGTGCACCACATAAACTAGTGTGGACATGCTTTCAGCTGATAAAAAAATCCTCTGTCAACAAATACTTGATAAAATATTTATATGTACTGTTTCTTGAAAATAACATGCTTACAGTCCAGGATGAACGGTCTCCAACTCTGTTTTATAGTAAAACTATTTACATTTGTCTTGTCTCTGAGGCTGAACAGTGTTTTATAATACATACTTTCACGCTTCTTTTTTTTTTTTCCAGTGCTTTTTGTACAATGTTTACACAGACATGTTTAAGAAATGTTTATTCTGAATTCTGTAGCTAAGGATTTTTTGTTATGATGAAATAGACATTTATTTATTCCTAGAAATAATGGTACATCCACAGCCTTAAATACTCATTTTCTTGCTTTTAAGTACTTGACTTTTGTAAATTTGGTGATAGATATCTCTGTCATTCACACAAATATGATGGCAGGGGTCTAGATCAGTGCTCTGAAGTTCAGTGTAATATTTTTATCTGCATTTAATCTCACTACAGAGATCTTCGTGCATTTGAAAAATGTCTGTGCTACTAACCTGTTTTATTATATGTCTGTATAAATACAGAGTTTTCTGCAAAGGTAAATGAATCACACTATATATATATATCCTCCCTACATTTGCTTCCAATAGATATATTTTTGGCAAGTCATTCAAATACCAAGGGGGGAGGGAGGGAGGAATAAATTTTTTCTTATCAGATCTTGAAATATCCTTCCTTTTTTTAAATCTCAAAAAGCAAACTAATTTTAGTTATAATTTTAGGACTAAAAAAAAAAAAAATGATCTTCTAATGAATTTCAAAGTACAGAGAATGTTTTAAAGCATTTTATCCATACTTGGGAAACTAGTTTCTCTAGGCATTGTTATCAAGGTGCAGCCCTGTTCTGTGTTACGGTATACCACAGTATCAATGAACAGAAAGATGATCAAAGACCTACAGGACACAATAGATTAATAACAAGAGGTGTACTGTAATATATTTCAACTTTAGAAAGGCATTAAACTTTTAGAACGCTCTCCAGTTGTCACAGTTTTGAAGATACATGCTGGATGTGTGGAGTTTTTATTTGATCTCTGTATGTTCTTGGAATACCCATATGATCTCCATAATAGTCTCCCCTACTCGTTAAATAACAGCAATCGTATCACCCATGGGACTGGAAGTCCATTTTTCAATTTTTATTTTTTTTTATTCTTTTGCTGAGAGAACAAGTGAAAATCTGTCTCTTTAGTTTGAACATAAAGGAATACTTCTGTGTTTAAATAGTTGCACTTAACAGCAACTTCACACACACTTAGTGGTAAATGACATATTAAAGTAATGGGAGACCATATTCCCACATCCATCTACTATTCATTGCTCTAAATGCTCCTCACTTACACTTGAGGATAGTGGCAGTAGCTCAAAATGCTTCTTTAAGTGAAGTTACTGAAAAAAATAAGGTAAAAAAAAATCTTGATATCACTATGAGTTGTACTGAGTTTCTGATTGTCCACAGAAAAAATCTATAATGGTTTTGTTTTTCTGTATAATCTTCAAATAGAGCTGACAGGTGAGATTTTAAGGAGATTTCATTGAGATGGGGTGGGAAGGAGCTAGGAAGGAGCATTAGCAAGATATTTCTAAATCGGTGGAAAAGAAAAAAATAGATTTTCATATTTCTTAGAGATGATGATTTTATGACTCAATAGTGTGGTTTTAGACTTTGGAAAGTCTTTACTTTGTCATTCCAAAAACTATGGTATTTTTCTGTTCGTGTCAATCTTTTGAGCCCAGGAGGCAAGGAGGTTAAAACTGGACTTCATAATGGAAATTTAAGCTGATTTAGTAGTTACATATCATCACTGTACCCTCTGAAACACCAGTTTTCCCTAGAGTCTCTTCAACGAAGTAATGATTTAGCCTAGTGCCTTTAAATCATTAGGTAGCAGGCTGAAATGTTGTCCTTCTATTAAAAAAAAATAAAGTACAAAATGTTGATCATAAAATAATGAGGATAGGTCATTCATCCTGATCTTTCTCTGGTATAACTCTCTTCTGAGAGTTTATTGCAAGATGACGTTTAACATTTTGTATTTCTGCAGCTAGCTTCACAAGTCGTGCTGAATAGGGCAGACTATGGTTTTATAATCACTTAAATTGGCACTGCTGCCAAAAAGAAGAAAGAAGGGGTCTTACAACTGTTCACAGTTCAAGCTGTTCTTTCCTCTGGGTTGGCAGATGTTTTCTGCAGCTGAGGTTAGAGAACTGGTGTAGATTAATATTAACTTTTATTTTCTTATCAGGTTGGTTTCAATTTCGATGAGCTTCCTGATCTGGTTCAACATCCATCTGTAGAAACAGTTCTGCCAGCTCAAGAGAACAGCAGCACAAAGACCAGAATTAAACCCTACACTGATGCTGTATTTGTTGAGTGGCAATCCTGCTTTAGTTGCCATGGGACTTTATGAATCCACTAATTAGAGTGGAATGAATAACAGAGGCTATATCTAATTTGATTTGGTGGGTGCAGGAAAAATCACCCTCTGGCTTCCAGGGCAAAGAGCATACCATGGATTGGGATAGATAGGTCTGGGATGGATAGGTTATGCCTGCTCTGCATCCTGACCCTAGTGCTCTACAACTCTGAAGGTATCTCATAAATGCCTTTGTCATTTATACAGGTTTCTCTAGTGTGAGCTTGTCTGCCTTTGTCATTCTCCTTAGTGACCAGATATGATTTGTAAGGAATTATAGCATATAAAAGCAGCTGGATTATTAGCCAGCTTTAGCCACTCAAAACACATTATAGGGTTTTCTGTGTCTCAGTGACCTACACAGTACAAGTGATTTGTCCGTGGAGCAATGTCAGAGACACTAACAGGCCTTACTGGCCTTGTTCAATCCCACCTGGGACGCTCTCCCATCCATGCCATTGGCACAGGATCCCATTTCAGCCTCAGCCCAGGGACATCAGTCCCTGCCCAGCCACACCACAGCAGTGCCAGAGTGCAACCCTACTGTCGTCCTGTCCTATCACTGCTCCCATGGAGGAACCTGGTTTCCAGGTCTAGGTCTTCCTTTGCTCTGCTGCCCTATGGAGAGCTCCTCTGCTCCCAGTGAGCTGCCAGCTGATGTGGTGCCCTGACATCTGGCACCTCTCAAGGCTCAGGTGCAGGCTATGAAGTACACACCCCAGACAGTAAGGCAGGTGAATGAGTAAAGGAGAAGGGGAAAATAAAAATGAAGCCATTCAGAAAGCAAGAAGAAAGGCAACTCATTTTCTGGCAATTTGAATAGGCTGTAATGAGGTAAGGCATAAATGTTTCAGTGAGAAAGCTCATTGTCGGCCAAACCTTTGTGGCTGAAATTCAGTTGTCAGTAGGAGGACAGAGATGTTCATAAAAGGAAAAGAAATGAGACAGCAGTTTTATGGGCTGATGCCAGGCTCCCAAGATATGAAGGGGTAGCAGTGAACATGGTTTGTCAAGGATGCTTCCTCCCTTGCTTGCATCTACACCAGCTGCCCTGCTTCTCTTAAGGAGAGACTTAAAGATCCTGGAGGGGCAGCTGGTGTGGAAGGGATGTAAATTTACATGTAGAGACTACAAAAAGACACTGAATTGTATTTTAAGAAAAACACAGATTATGTTGTGAGGAAGATGTAGAATACCAAAAAGCAATCATGAATTTCTGGTTCTGGTTATGTATTTATAACTAAATCCACTTTCAAAGCCAACAGAGTACATGTTTAATATTAAGCTACAGTTCTTCAAAGCCTCCAGACTGTCTTTTGTTTCCTCCTTTAGAGAAACTAGAAACATTTTCAATTCCATTATCAGTATTTTTTTCCACCTTCCTGTGCTTAGGACGAGTGTCCTTGAAAGGGCAGCCGTTTTGGATTTGTTGATTGTCATGTAGACAAGGATGTTTTCAAAATAAAGGCACACAATCCATTTGTAAATCTTGCTGAATATATGAAAGTCTAATCAGGCTGACTCAGACAGCCAAACTATGGCACGTCTCATTTGAATTTTCTCTTCCCCCAGGCCTTGTCTACAAGAAATATGCATACATTGTTTTGTAAGTAGAAAACATGAGTGATAACAATACGCAGCCCTGGTGGAGTACGGAATGTGTTTTATTTTTAAACACATCTGAGCATTTACCTTTTTCATATACTGCATGTAGCTGTAACACGCCCTACATAATGTCTTTTTTTTTTTTTTTGTAGCCAGACAACATGGTCTTGAAGCAACACACCTTTGCATTTCCCCCTTTTTCCTTACTGCTCCTAGCTGACAGTGTTTCCTGCAGCATTTCCAGTAGATGCGTAGTTAAAGATTTAGTAGATGAACGGTGATCTTTCCTGCCCCAGTCAAGTGAGTAGTTTGTCCTTGCAGAAAAGGTTTTGTTGAGTACAGCTGTATTATTTGTGTATGATTTGTGGGTCTTTTCTTCATTTTAATCCCATTTTTTTATTCGCAAAATCACAGAATTGCAGAGGTAGGAAGGGAGCTCTGGAAATCATCTAGTCCATGGCTGTCCAATCCCTTTTCTTGCCTGGGCTCTACTGAGTAAAGAAGAATCATCTTGGACCACATAGGAGGCTCTGAAAGTAATGCCTTCTATTTATTTCCTTGGTTGCTGCAACCCATACAAAGAACTCAATGACACTGTTTGATAGAGTATATTCTTGGCTACATAACACTGTTTTTCAGAATACTCGCCACCATTAGCTATACATTTTCATGCCATGAAGAGGAGCTTGCATGCTGCACTCATCAGAATCTGAACTGTCATATAGATGATTCACTGCTCCACTGCTGCTATGACAGCATTGTTGCTGAGACCCACTGTCTCACTATGCTCACATCCACTGTTTAGTCTCACAGTTTGGTTCAGCAAGCTTTGATGAATGTCAGTGGGTGCTATTTTTTTCCATGTGGAGGAATTCAATGACACACCTTTGCTTCAGATACACTTCCATGTCGGACACCATTTTCTCTGACTGCCCCTCTGTTGCTATCACAGCAACACAATATAATGGAATATTGTCAAGAAGATTCAGCTTTTACTGCTGTAACACCAGCATCTGCCTCTGATGCTGTGGGCCATCGTAATAAAATAGGAGGCATTACTTTCAGAGCAGACCTTGTAAAATATATAATTTAGTTCTTATATTTAAGTAACAAAACTTATTTAAATCTTTAGTATTTTTTATTAAAATACAAAACTGAGAACAACAAAAACATAAAACTACTGGGATATTTGACCTTTTTTTTTTTTTTTTTGTAAAACCAGTGCATCAGATTGGCTCTATGTGAGTGACTGCATTTCTTACTGGGTTCTCAAGATGCTCTTCAGAGATTTTTGATGAAACTTTACTCTTCCTGTACTTCATCCTTGAAAACAGTTCTTCACAAATGTATGTACTACCAAAAACTGTTGACATGAAAATGGCATGATGGTGAAGTAAGGCATATTTTTCTATGGTAAGAGAGGTCTAATAAAAGTCAGGCAAAGAGGCATGATCAAATTTTTTAGTTGAATGTTTGATTGCAACTCTGTACATTCAATTTGAAAATTTGCAGGTAAAGTTTTTATGTTGACTGAAAATGGAATTACAAATATACAAAAAATTGATGACTTTCTTAGAATCTTGTAACCTATTCTCAAATTCTTTTATAAGAATGAAAAGCAAAGATGCCTAACTTTTACTGTTTACAGAACTATGCTTAGCCAGTATTGGAAAAAAATTTGCTCAGATAGGCTTGTTCAATTATCTTTATTCCAAAAATTGTCTTTGCAAACCTTATCTAACATAGCCTTTATTATTTATTCCTGTGTAGTTCAGGGTGTGGAGACATGCCTTAGGGCTGTTATCTTCTTTACCCCCTGATTTCTCCAATGGAGAAATGGCTTATCATGCATCTTACTGGGCCCATATCTATCATGAAAAAGCAAACCCTGATCAGTAACATGGTTCCAGTCTTCGCCAGCCAAGCTCCCCATCTAGCTAATCGCAGTGACTGGAGAAGGCTGGCTAATCCCAGTGACTGGAGAGCCATTCACCCTCATCCTGTTCATGACTTTCCATTAAACGTTCAGTCTTCCACTCTACCAACTAGGAAGTATCACTAATATTACAGCAACACATTCTCTCAAATTCCTGACTCCCATGATTGTGTTTTAGTAACAGATCAGTAACAGTAGCTCAATTTTGTAAGTCAGTATGTCAGATTTTTCCTAATTTCTTATTTCAGGCTACAAGTAAAGTGGCTACAATTTTCAGGTTACAAGATGTAAAATTTATTGTTTTTGTGAGGGTACAAGCGTCCACAGTAAGTTGCTGTTGGTTGTGGACAGTTAGTCCTGGGACACTCACTAAAGATAGGTCTAGGGCAACTGCCTTTCCCTTTGACGGTAGGTTTACATTACTATCACAGTTTACATCAGAGTGCAGAGCCACCCATTTGGATTGCCAACCTCCGTAGATACAGGAGTGGTCATCTTCAGGCTAAATACCATGCACCATGAAGTCCAAGGGAAGCATTTGTGCCAGCTGGCCTCCTGTCAAAGAGATTTGACAAGAGACTGTATCTTGCCCACATATTATCTTAGGTAAATTTCACTTATTTTCTTCTGTCTTCCAAGTTGGGATCTACCTGGGTAAGGCATTCTGAACAGCAACTCATAGGGGGATAATCCTATGTCTCCCCTAGATTTTACCCTTATTTGGACCAGGGCCAAAGATAGCAATCTGCTCCAAGTTAAACGAGTTTCAGAAGCTGCTTCTTTATTTTCCTATTCATCTGTTCCACTTTTCCTGAAACTTAAAGGTTCCAGGGGGTCCACAAGTCTCATTATGTTCCCAACACAGTCATGATTACCAGCAGCACCTTCCCAGTGAAGTGAGTTCCTCTATTTGAATCTATTGTCTCTATTATTCCATACCTAGGAATTACTTTTTCCAGGAACGTCGTTATGGCAGAGCCAGATATTGTCAAGGCTACAAGAAATGCTTCTGGTCATCCTGTAAGCTAGCATCCTATCCCTAGGAGGTATTCAAATTACAGAGCCCTGGTCATCTAGATAAAATCGACCTGACATCACTGTGTTGCTCTTCTCAGAGTTGGCCTTCTTTCGCTTTTTGCTTTTTTTGTTTATTATTTACTTTAGCACATATCAAACATCCCTCAGAGGCTATTTGACTAGGATAAATATCCCTGTGATATTTTCATAAAGGCATCTGCTAATCCTTTGTAGCCCTCGTGGCTTCCCTCATTGTTGGGGAATGGCTGCAGGAGCAGGGAGGTCACGGTGATATGTACAAGCATAGTTTGCACGGCAGCACAGACTCATGGAAAAGTATTAGGTGTTGATAGGAGGTCACGATGTCCCTGGGCCAAGTGACAGACAACTCAAGGCAGACATGAACTGCTTCAGCTGAGCAACCCAAGTTGCCGAGAAAAAACTTCTGTGATTATGTTGTTCAGCCTGCCTTCAACGAAGAGGGCCTCACAGAACTGCTGATAATTGTAACTATAGGTATTTTTTAGAGTAAACTGTCCTTGATAGTCTATTCTGTTTAACTAGCAGGTGTTCCCTTTGGGCTCTGTGTTACGCACTGGCCACGCTGATACAGTGCTCAAAGGAAACTACACTGTGTGAACCTCAAGAAAAGTAAAAGCAGGAGATGGTCTGTGGCGAGTGGGAGAGAAAAAGTGCACTTTGAAGCAGGGGACGCCCTGCCAGCACTGCCTTTCACATCCGCTGCCGACGCATTCCTGCCTGGTTTCTTAGGATTAGGATGATATCAAAAGTCGCCTCCTCCAGAATGTGTTTCTCACTGCTGGTAATTGTTGGGAGCTATTGGTAGAGGCTCTCTACCAATGGTTGTGTGATATTTTCTATATGCCCCTGTCTTAAACACTATAAGAATAAGGCTGTCCGGGTAATAAACTGAAGCCTGAAGCCTGATCACTCATATATTGAGTCCTGTCGTGGTTCCCCACCCGAGAGCAATCGACTCAGACCCTGGTATCTGTGGCACCTCATGAAGTTTTTTTAAAACTTGTAGAGCCAGTGATTTGGGTAGCCTCTGCTCCCAATCTCTGGTGAACCAGTTATTCTTTCCCTCTTCTGCCACACTATTTTTAATTATCTCTAACTCTTCTGATGGGAAACATTTTATCTAGCAGCAGCTGGGCCACTGGGAGTAAGGGGAGGATCTTAGATAGTTCTGGCTGCTTCTCGAACGTCTTTGTCTGCCAACCAATTACCTGTAAACTCCTCCGAAAATCCTACCTGATGTATTATAGACACCTCTTGTGGTAGACTCATCACCTTCAATAGAAGAGTAATTAAGCCCTCATGGTCTAATGCTTTTCCTTGTCAAGTTAATAACCATTTGATCTTTTAGTACCATTCAGCTTTTACACCTTAAAAAGAAGAAACAAACAAACAAACAAAAACAACAAACAAACAAACAAACAAAAAAGAACACCGGCTCATAAACCAGAACTGAATACAGTAATTTTATGATCAAACATAGGCCAGATAAGCCTATAAAACTGCTCTCTTTAGAAACAAGTTTTAGTTTAACTGTAACAAAACAGACCTGGCCCATTTTTCTGCAATTCCATCACACTCGAGTGCCTTGTTATTCTTTCTCTCGACTTAATTATATCTAACCTCAGTGAACAAAAGGTGCTAAATAAAATGAGTGAATTATCTGGAGGACTTGTGTTATCAAGTACTGTGTCCACTTCAGCTTTCATCTTCTTCCTCCAGCCACATCTTATTATAACCAGGGACTCATCTGGGAATGACTTCTCCGGCCCTCATTGTTGACTGAGGTGCATGACATTTGCTACAGCTGGAGCCTTAGCCTTATCCTGTGAACTTTCCCTTTTTTAATTCCCAAACTCTTTGCAAGTCACACAGTGATATTCTGCCAAACAGGGTCTTCCAAAACAGACTACCCTGACTCTTCTCCCAGTCCCTCGCCCCTTTCTTCAGTGTTTCAATATACATTGTCATTTCTTCAGAAATGACCCCCTTCCCGCAAAAAGACAACATTCTATTTCCCATTTTCTTACTTAATTTTAATCATTTGAAAGAAAGGTACAAATTTTTCATTTTCCTGTGGCGCCAATTGCTGACAGAAAATTTGTTCACAGGCCATTTCAGGTATTTAACACGCGACACATTGTCCCCACATAAACTGAGATTTTAATTGTCTTTGCATTTTCTCCTGCTCATCCTCAGGGGAAAGCCAAAACGTCTTCCCTGATAGAAGATCTGTTCTTGAGCTAATACAGCTACCAAAACTGTGCCATTTTCATTCCCTTCCCTTCAATTTCCCTTTGTTTCTTCCATTGTTATCTGACAGCACCCACAATTAATCACCTTAGCTATCTTGTCTGGGTCTTCCCTATGCTTAAACCAATTATTTCCATGATTGCAGATCCATTATGGCCATTGGGTCCTAGCACTCGCCTCTAAGGCGCCAATCATACTTCATGGAATCATAGAATTATATAATGGTTTGGGTTGGAGAGGACCTTTAAGATTGCCTAGTTCCAATCCCCTGCTATAGGCAGGGACACCTCCCACTAGACCAGCTTGTCCAAAGCCCCATCCAGCCTGGTCTGAATGCTTCCAAGGAGGGGGCATCTACAACCTCGCTGGGCAACCGGTTTCAGGGTCATACCACCCTCACAGTAAAGAATCTCTTCCTAATATCTAGTCTAAATCTACCCTCTTCCAGTTTAAAGCCATTTCCCCTCATCTTGTTACATGCCCTTATAAAAGACTCTCACCAGCTTTACTGTAGGCCCCCTTTGGATGCTGGAAGATAGAGCCTTCTCTTCTCCAGACTGAAAAGCACCGATTCTCTCAGCCTTTCCCCGTATGGGAAATACTCCAGCCCTATGATCATCTTTGTTGCTCTCCTCTGGACCCACTTCAACAGTTCAGTGTCCTTCTTGTGCTGGGGGGCCCACAACAGGGCGCAATACTCCAGGTGGGGTTTCATGAGAGCAGAGTAAAAGGGCAGAATCCCCTCCCTCAACCTGCTGGTCACATTTCTCTTAATGCAACCCAGGGTACAGTTGGCCTTCTGGGCTGTAAGTGCACATTGCTGGCTCATGTTTAGCCTTTCATCATCTGACACTCCCAAACTCTTCCTCAGAGCGGCTTTCAAGCCATTCTCTGGCTAGTCTATATTTGTGCTTGGGATTGCCCTGACCCAGGTGCAGGACCTTGCACTTGGCTTTGTTGAACTTCAGGAGGTTGTCATGGGCTCGTATCTCAAGCTTGTTCAGATCCCCCTGCATGGCATCCCTTCCCTCTAGCATGTCAACTGCACCACTCAGCTTGGTGTCATCTGCAAATTTGCTGAGGATGCACTCAATCCCACTGTCCATGTTGCCTATGAAGATGGCTTCAGTCCCAGCACTGATCCCTGAGGAACGCCACTTATCAACGTGCTCCACTTGGACACTGAGCCATTGACCGCAGCTCTATGAGTGGAACTATCCATCCAGTTCCTTATCCCACAAGTGGTTCATCCATCAAATCTATTTTCCCCCAGTTTGACAATCATGATATGTCATGGTTTTATGATTTTTGGTACTGGTATTCCACATCATAACATCATGTAGTGCATTTAGAGTTAGAGTTAATGTTCCAGCTCCATGGATCATCGATAGTTCCAGGTATACCTGTCTCAGAAGAGAAGAAGAACTACATTCCCCAGAGGACTTTGCGATGCTTTGCATTTTTATTTATTTATTTATTTATTTTGCATGATATCATGCAGGAAAGTGTCAAACACTTTGCAAAAGTCCAGGTAGATGATGTCAGTTGCTCTTCCTTTATCCAATGGTGCTTAAATCATCACTGTCTCTTTTACTTCATCTCCCTCTTGCTGACTTCATTCCTGAATACAAGTTTCCTGTGGATCAGCCTGTATTCATAGAGAGTTTCTCAAATAATGTCCCCTTTCTCCTTATCCCCCACATTGCTCCCTTCCTGACTTAGATCAGGTCCTACTCCCCTTCTGGGGTCACTCAGGGTCTTACTGGTCCCTGCAGCCCTCCTTAAGGAGGTTGGAGGAACTGGGTCATCTCTCTAGCCCTCACTTCTAGTTTTTCATCATCCAGTCTCACATCTCTGGCTACTCCAGAAGTTCAGCATCATTCCTAAGGGGTTTGCCAGGGGTATCAAGGGGTCATCATCCCCCTTGCTGAGATCCTTACCTTTCCTTGACTTACCTCTGCCTCCCCAGGCATCCTTCCCTTTTTACTCCCCACAGTCCCCATATCTACTCACCAGTGAGATTTCTTCGTGGCATCCTAAGATCCTCCTTTACTCTCTTTCTTTCTTCACAGACTTTCCTGTCCATTGTCCCATCTGTCTCTGGGTTGGTCCCGAGGGTCCAGTCAATCCCCTAGTGCTGACAGTCCCCAGAGTGATAAATCAGTGAGGGTGCCCATCAGTACATCCAAATGGTCACTGATCCCAGGGGGTGTAAGGATCCCGGACAATTCCCCAAGTTGTTGGGAAAACATTTTCTCAAATGGGCTTGCTCAATTATTCTGAAAAGAGATAGAGGAGAGTCTTTAGCTTTCTTTATTTGAATGAAGGGTGAGTCCATGGGAACAGTCCCTGCAGGGTCTCTCAAAGTATTGGAGGGCACAGATTCCTCTTATCCTTACTTCCGGACTGCGTTGTCTCCTCCCCTTTCCTCACTGGCTGAAGTATTTGGAGGTAACAGACTTCCCAGTTTATTGAATGTGTTTCCCTTTTTATGTGATTCCCTTCATATCATGTATTGCATGTGTAATTCACTCCAACTTTATTGTGCCCAGGGCGATGTTAACGTTAACTAGTGTATAAATCTGCACAGTAAGTCCAAAGTTCATAAGTCCAAGTTATTGATGGACCTTTGTAACTGGAGCCTTATTTGGTGAGAGTTTACAAAGTAAGTACTGTCATCAAGTAGAGAGGAATTTGCAAGCCCCTGCACAATGTGTTTGCAAGGGCACCTTGTTTGTAAGCCTCTTTTATCTCAGGCAGTGTATCAAAATGCACATAATTATTTGCTATATCTTGAGTTAGCATGCATGGTGCCTTCCCCATGCTTTGGTTTCAGCCCAGACAATGTCAACTTCACGCTGATGTTTGGTTGTTGCTGAGCGATTGTTGCATACCCAGGGCCCAGCTGGGATGGGCAGAGCTGGGCTGCTTATGGGCTGTGCTTGGCTGAGGGTTGGACATACCAGTTCTTCCACTTACTTGGAGATGACATCCATAATAAGCTGCTTCATCACCTTCCCAGGGACAGGGGTGAATAATTCAATTCAACTAATCATTTGCTGGTTGTTATATATACTGAACATGGTTGTTTTGCTTTGTTTTCAGTGTTACCTTTCATAGTCTATATAAAGAGACCAGTTCTCACAACATTGAAAACAGTGTTCTTCATGGCCGGCTCTCTTATATTACCTATGGGTAATGTCTTTCTTAACAGTGACAAGCATTTGGGGAAATACTGCTACCCAATTAAGCAGCAAGTTCAAAATCACTGAGCAGTATAGGCAAAATGAAGTTCTGCCACTCTCAGGATGAGAGGAAAAGTACCTTATGTGACCAGCTTATGTGCTGGTAGTAGTAGTGGTCATTTCTGTGGACATGGCTGGGTGGTAGTAAGAGGTGGACCTGAAACAGGTTACTTGGGCTTTGGAGAAGTGAGGGTGGGAAATGTCATCCTAGTAGGATTGGAAAAGTCTCTAGAAATAAAATCCTATTTCTTCCACTATAGTCTGAGGGGTGCAACTTGTTTCCTGAGGGACTTCATGGTAACGATCATGTTCATACTTCTCTGGTACATGCCCTTTGATTGTACATGGCCACGCTCTGAAAAGCAGGTTGCTGTTAGAGGTTCTTCTTTCCCAGTTGCTTCCCTCAACTGTCTCAATGACCTAGAGACCCTACCATCTCTTCATGTCCTAACATAGGATCTGAATATGCATGTATATTTTGTACTTTCTACCACTTTTTCTGTCCTGCATGTGCTAAAACCTTAATCCAGTTGAAGTCTTGAGAGAGAAAATAAAGATAAATGAGCAGATATTACACCTCTAGCCTCTCTCTGCTTGCCCAGAAATGGGAGGAGCAGCTGGAAGCAGACTGCCCTCCCTTTCTCCTCCCTGCTCTTCTTCAGTGAGCTCACGTTTTCCACACAGACAGCAAGTCATGGCTGCCTTAAAGCTGACATTTACCTGCAAGACACTCACCTGAGTGGCATTCGTGATACCTCTTATGTCATCTCTGCTGCACACTGTGATTGTGGAATGCAATTTTTTAAATATATATCACTGTGGGCATTTTTCCCCTTTACTATGCATTGCTTTTGCATAAGTCCATTAACATTTCTTAATTTGTTTCACTGCCCAAGGAGCCATGAAATAGTCAAGAAATAATTAATAGTTTTATTTCTTTATATTTTAAATGTGTCACTATTGGCAGTATATTTTGTGCTATCATGTTTGTTCCATACCGAAGGTGCACACTTTATACCGGCTTCTTGTTGTTTTGTTGTTGTTTGTTTTCATTGTGCTATCTTCAGAATCTTCTTGTTCAGAAGTCCCAGACTTTGCCCTTATGAAGAAGTGAGAGAGATCTGAGATGTCTAAAATATTTGTGGATGGGGAAACATTAATTCTGAATTTAGTAAGATACATGTTTTTACTCTTATCTTAGCATTTCAGTACTACTTTGCTATCTTCTCTGTATGTTACCATGTTACCATTGCGAATTTCCATTATAGAGAAGAAATGACAGAAAGATTGACACAATATCATTATGTAAAAGAATGCCCACTCCTGCCTTGTTACTGGCAGTTACTGCACTCCTAAGAGTAACCTTTACCTTACCATTAGAGATGACTAGGCCAGATGCAAAATATGAGGGAATTTGTATCAAGCAGTCTTATAAAATGTGCTTTATCGTGCCTCCTAAATATATCATGGACTAACTGGATCTTTCCACTACAGTGAGCTCATTTGACACCAGCCAGAAAGCACCAGCTGCTTTTCTGAGTTAGCAGCCATTCCATTTTTTTCTTTTTCTTAATAAACATGAGCTATACTACAAATAAACTTTGTCTGAATTAAAGATAATTAAGACAATGTTGGCTGTGAGACTTGTCACCCTTAACTCTGTCCACAGCAATAAGCCTGCTTTTTCTGCACAATTGATATGATGTGGTTCCATTGCCATTTCCTGAGAAGAGAGGCTTTTTCAGGGGCTGAGCTAGATGTAGATTCATTCCAGTGTGTATAATTAACGAATGTCAACAATGAGACAAATTATCACTTCAAAGTTATTTGTGGGGAAAAAAGAGAAACAACTTTGAAATCAGTGTTAAAGAGAAGACTCTAAAGGGTTCAAAATATAAGGGGGGCTATCTGTAATATCTGAATCAGTTGAAATAGCAATTCACTTTTGTTGGAAACAAGTATTCCAAGAAAATGTTACTCAAGGCTATTGTATAAGATTTTTTTTTTTTAAGTCCTTGTGATACAAGTATAGAAAAAAATGTCAGGAAACATTATGATTTGTTCTCATCTTTTCTTCTTTAGAATCTTAGACAATAAAGCCCTCATTTTACATCTAGAAATACTTGAAATAATATGCTCTTCAGGAGGGAAGCAGTCTGAACAGCAGTTAAGCTATTATTTTCACTAAACCAAATAATAGGCTTTAATAAAAAGCCTCTTCTTGGCGGTATTGTCCATTAGTAACATAACTACATTGGCCCTATAATATTCTTATTTCTAAAAGACTCTTGATAATGCTTGTTCCTCGAGAGAACATGTTAATCTATACATTAGTAGCTGACACATATGGCTGACTGTGCAACCAATTGTGCCTGCATGCAGAAAGCTATTTTTTCTATGTCTAGCTGCTTTTTGTGACACAAGGAAGATGTCTCAGTCAGCTGAGACCCCTTGGTCATCATGGTGAGTCTGGCCAGTCATCCCTGTTAAAAGAATATGGATAAATAGCCTGGCAAAAAAAAAAAAAAACAACAAATGAACAAAACAAAACAACAACAACAAAAATGTGGGCAATGCACTTGAAGTTGTAAATGCTTTGAATTCTCAATCTACTTGAGAGGATTAAATGATACTAAAGCAAATGAATCATTGCTGCTGGAGGAGGGGGACTGTCTGTGTTTAAGCATAGCTAAAATACATACTGAATTTTCTGAAGACAAATCTTCATTTTGACTAGCATTAAACTGCCTTCACACATCCCTGTAGCTAGGAGATCCTGGATTTGTGTTTGAAGGAGTAGAGGCCGCTGATTCTTATCCTCTGAGTTCAGAATCCAGCAGATCAGAGAACTTCCAGAGTTCATGCTCAGGTGCCCAATGGCTTCTCTAAACCAACATATTTAGTTTTTATAGCTGGAGCAGAACAGAAGAAAATGGCATTTTAATGCAATGAAAGAGCTATGTCCCTGTCTTTCTTAACCTAAGGCCTTTGCCCTGTGGTACAGTCACAAAGGTTTTGCTTCTTCACATCCCATGGTTGAATCAGTGCATTTTATTCTCTGTTTTTAACTGTTATCTTTCTTCTGGATCACTTTGCTTTTGTGATATCTTTTGTTTTTAACTGTTATTTTTCTTCTGGATCACTTTGCTTCCACATTGGCAAAACCTGTTGTGTTAACTTTATAGTCTGTCAGAGGCTGGAGATTATTACATACTACTCCACTGTCAGGGCTTGATCTTGTTTCTGTAGTTACTGCTTTCTTACTAGGAATTATTTTCAGCTAGGTCTTTCTCCAGATCTGGCGTAAAGTGCAGTCTCAACACTATTGATGTGGTAATAACCTTTAGAACTAGGGAAGACAGGGCTGGGAAAAATAGGTATGAATACTGATCTCTCAGTCATCAGATCTACCATTTCCAGAAAATAAACATGTTTAATTCCATCTTGAATGCAACATTTTCTCAGATAAATGCGAAGATCTTTCAGTGATCCTCCACTCTGTTCACAAGAATACAGCATGTCGGAAGCTATCAGATCGTGTAATTTGTTTACCTAGACTGTCTGTCCTTAAATAAACATAAAAATATTTAAAACATTTGATTTCCTGGTACAAAAACTGATATTGAAAAATTAGTTTTATGTCCTTTATAGCCTATACAATCTTGAAAGTTATTAGCTCACCTAATTCTTGCACTATTACTTGTAGCAAAATGCCAGTAAGAAGGGCTGCTTAGAAGTTCCATCGTGCTTTGACAAACACTCTGTCTAAAGGCAAGGTATTAAATTTATTCTAATTTAAGGTAAACAGTTTAATCACTGGAAGTGTGCCTCATCAGTCCACATGCAGCTTTGAAAGCCACAGGGAGTTTTGTGCAAGGAATATGTTTCTTATCAATGCAAAATTTACCAAGATGTCTTCCAAATGCAGGAAGGATGTCCATAGTTGCTAGTTTTTCATATGTCATCCTGTACCACCTCTGAGCTACATGAGTGCAAGAAAAAAAATGTTTTTTACTTCTTGTGAAGTAACAGTTCTAATGTGCTAAGGAACACTGGACTTGGATCCAAAGTCAGCAACAGATAAAATGGCAATAGTTTTTCAGTCATCATCTTAGAGCTCAAAACCATCAGTGCACAGGCTGGGACCTGTATCTTTCTGACTAAACTATACTGTGGCTTTTCCTGTCTGATATTTTCCAATTGGGAACAGGTGTAAAGGATGATTCATGCATCTCATTACTATAATCCTTTTTTTCTTTTTTTCTTTTTTTTCTTTAATAATTTTTCAGTGGTAATGTATACCAATAATCTTTGCATTTCATTAGAAAGAATTTCAAGGAAAGTTTGCTAAGATCTTTAGAGCAACTCTATTCCATGCTTGTAGCACTTGGGTGGTAGGCTTTGCTATGATGAACAAATCTCAGCATCTCCTATACCATAACATAAAGAACATGGTCTGATCTCTAAAATATAAAACATTTCCTTCAAGAAGGGTCATAACAATGCACCCTAGCAGTAGGATGGTTATAAGCTCAGAATTAAATTATAACCATAGTGTACCATCCTAGACATCATGGTCTTTCTTACTCCCAGTGGATATTTTGCTGAAGGAAGACTTCTATAACAAACAGAGGGATGCCACACACATTTTTTTAGGTTCTGTACCTGAGGTGCTTGCATATGATGGCATATGTATGACTGTAGTGTATCAGTCTTATGTACTGGAGAGATTTCTTCCTAACTTTCTTATTCTAAGAGGCAAATATTTCAAGTGTACATGAATATGTTACAAGAGTAAGTGGAATTTGACCTTTTTCTTCTTTTTTTTTTCTTTTTCATTGCGAAGGGGAAAAGAACATGGAGGAATAAGGTCTTTCCCCATATTATAGCCACATTTTTTATGCTAGTTCTACTTCACTGTATTTTTAAAGGGAATGTCAGAGGAACTACACATAGGTAAATGTGGTAAAACTTCCAGGAACACAATGACAATGCAAGCAGTTGGGTGTTTCTGGATTTCATGAGTGTGGGAATGAAGTGACTGGTTTTTTCTGGCTCAGACTCTGTGACAACTATAAGAAACCGTAACATTGCAAATTCTCGCTCTCTTTCTGACTGGTGAAGAGGCATAGGGCTGATAACTGGTCCATTTTGGTGGAGCAAAACTGCAACAATCTTGTGAAGGCCCCAGAACAAAAACTGTACTATAACACTCTTGTGAAAGGCGGAGAACAAACATCTGTTGTGCCCAAGCACAATGGAGAAACCAGGAGTCTTGCTTAAGCTGGTCTCAAGTCCTGACCCTCAAAATCCTGACTCCATGACCACTGTGTGAAGGGTGAAGCATGGCTGGTATGGCATGCACACAATTCATGAATACCAGACACTCTCCACCTGGCAATAGCTCCTGGCCCAATTTGAGGGGGCCCACCATATGGCATAAAAGGTGTTGTGAATCCCACAGCTGCTGGTGTTTACCCTATCACATCCTTGATCACCCAAGAGGAAGGGGAAGGAACCCTCAGGACAGCATAGGATCTGCAGTAGTGTCTTCTTTCCTTTCCCTTTTTCCCTCCTTTCTCTTTCTCCTTTTTTCTCCTGATTTTTCCATCTTGTTTGCCTGTCTTTTAATAAATAAAGGCACACCCTTGACTCTTTTTGGAGTCTTAATTCAGAGAGATTGGGATCAGTGTAACAAATGGGAAGTCACTGTGGCTTGCAGCAATGTGCAAACTGAAAATCAGAAGAGCAAAAAGGAGTAAGAACTTTAGCAGATTGTAGCACAGGAAAATGGACTTTAATATGCAGCAGTTGTAAGCATTACTGAAGGGACTTCCTACCCATGGAATTTAAAATGTAATTAAATTATGCTGGGGTGGAATTAAAGAGGGGGTATTCAGGGGAGAGAGAGGGAACAGACATTATTAGTACTCTAAAGGTGAAAAGAGTATTAATTTCCTTGTTTCTTTTAGCATTCACTATTCTAAAAATAACTGTGGATGGATTCTGAGCAGAAACTGTGGAGCAAGATAAACAGCATGAGAAATCCATGCTGAGAACAAAGAACACTTCCAGAAGAAAAGAAAAACAAAGTCAAGTAAGCTGTGTGATAATGGCCCTAAGTGGAGTAAGACTGCCTGGCTATAAACAGCTCATGACCCTGATTGGTTAAGTGCCTGCATGCACGGTCAAGGAGTGTTTTTGGAATGTTTTGCTGACATGTAAAGGCAGGTGGGAAATAACCATCGTGGGATGTGCTGGATTCTGATGGACAGCCCAAATTCTCAGCATTGAGATCCCTTTCAAAAGCCATCCAAATTCTTCAATTCAGACGAAAATTCTAATATGGACCATAAAGTTTATGCAGTGTCTCCACCTATGCACTGGTGGCACATCAGATTTTCATGTGACTAGAATGGTAGGCTTTATGTGGATAATAGTCACTTTCAGTTGCAAAGTTAAAGCTCTAAATTCTGTGAAACCTCAGTTACAGTTCTTATCATACCAAATAATTGCTTGCAAACGCAACTGAAAATACATGTTAGGTGTTGTGAAGCCTGCAGTTTCCTAAGGCATAGCCAGGAGGGGCTTTATATAGATATATATTTACCAAATAATGAGTGTTCAGCTGAATACTGTGAAACTAGAAGTGATCTTCTGACACAGATGATTTGGAAGCCAACCAATCAATAAATAGTGCTCAGGTAAACACTTTCACATCATCATTTATTCCCTTCGAACATTAACAATAAGAAATGTTCTAATAATTACTCAATGTCATGGCCTCTAGGAAAGAAAAAATGGACTGGGTTCATCCCTCATGTAACCACAGTTAAATTTGCCTTTTGCAGTTATTTAAAACTTGTTTTAGGGAATAGCAAATTGCACCTGGCATTGCATTTGTTCAAAGACTGGATATGCGAAAGCTTTTATTTTTATCTATCCTCTAAAGCCTTCTGAAAAACTGGCATGGAGTACCAGCAGTGTTAAATCATTCAATCTATCTCTAAACACACTACATCTATTTCTATAAACTTTACCCAGTTCTCTTTAGTCTGATTTTGAGTCCAGATGGCAAGAATTTATTTTCTGGTTCTCTGTTTGTTTCAGCAAATAATGATACTGAAGTTATGCTGGGAAACAAGTTTAATTTCTACCAGAGCAATTTTACCTGTATCTAAACGCTTATTAACTAGGCGTTTGAAAAATACTTCTGGCAGGCCATTTACTGTTAGTCTACCAGAATGTTAATCAAAAATATTTCATGATATTTTTACTGGTTTACCAGAATCTCCTTTTCTCAAATTCATGAGAAATCAAAGGTCACTTGAAAATTGCTTGTTCCAGAGGCATCCTTGACTGCCTTTTATGCTATACATAAAGAAGCCCCAGTCAGCATTGCATTATTTTTACTTTCTTTGTAGACAGCCTAATTTCTTATGGAAATGTAAGAAAATGAGATTTCAATGGAACAAAATGAATTTTAATTTCTGCATGTGTTCCTAATATGCTCTTTACACTTTGTTGATAATAAACAAGCTACTAGTACAAGAACTCTTGCAAGATGGTTGAAAGAAAGGTAAGTTCTATGACTCCATCCAAACCTGTATAATCATAAATTTGGTGCTCACCATTGTAATTTCTTGATAAGGTTGGTAAGGGCAGTGAGTCTTCAGACTTTCAATTTCACTCGTATGTTGTATTTAAGTCCTAGTTCCTTACTTTAATCAGATAAGATCATTATGGAGAATGTGTTATAACAAGGTATTGTTTCTTCTTACCTGGTACTGGAAGAAAAAGAAAGGGACGTGAAACTAGGTAAATATATTTATTCTGAAAATCAAGATTTTGACATGGCCAATGCAGATTGTGAAGAATTACCCTTTAAATACAAATGGTGAGACAGCAATTCTTTTTTAGATCAATACAAAATTCAGTTATAACAGTGGAAGTCTTGGTATTGATTTCAATATTTGGTGAACTGAATCTACTAAATAACGCTTGTCTAACTCATAAAAATATCTTCCTTACACATCCTTCTAGTACAGATTTCCTGTGGTCTTTGAAGTATGTTATAGTTTTCCAAGCCTGAAATGGTATTTGAAATCTGTGAATGCTTTGAGGGGATTTGCTTTTTTTTATTTAGTTATTTTTGATCTTGATATAGTTCTGTGTGGCATTTTATCTCTCACTGATAAACACTTTTATTTAAAAAAGAACTTTTATTTGAGAATCTAACTTTCAAAGTATTATTGTATGCCTAAAGACAAGAAGTTGGTTTGAATCACTGAAGATATACCAAAAAAAGGATTTAAAGGCAAAATACTTACAGAGCTGAGATCAGTGAGGACATAAGTAATTGCATCTCAAGTTTTCTGAAAACTGATGTGTTTTATGTAATCACAGACAGGGAGAATGATTTGCTCATGTTCACTCTTTTGTTAACATTTTCTCTACTTAATGGAAATAAGAATTGACTTCAATAGAAAAAACATTTTTCTGGAAAGCTCTTTCTGATGGTCAAGTGCAGCATCAAATGCTTATTTCCACTGCATACTTCATGGAACGTTTTGAATACATATTATCATCTGACAACCTCCTTAAACCATGCAAGATATTTTCTGCTACTAAGAGAATTTCTTTTGACCACCTAATGCCTTCAGCCTTGACTTTCTGCAGCTCTGATTGACAGCCATGTGTATACTCCCTCTATGTGCCAAAAGTGAACAATATTTCCAACACTTTGTTCATTCTGTAGTATGAAAAGCTGCAAGTCTCCTCTCCTTCACAAGCTAATGCCACAGTGTAGATGAGAATGTTGAGTTTATCCCATGGGGGAAAGCAAGCATTGTTCTCCTGCTGTAAGGTAGAGTATTTGCTGAGAGGGAGGAGATGTGAGATTACATGGACAAATGAACTTCCTCTATTATGCAGAAGAAATCTGCATGCTTGGAATGTCTCTATAAAGAAGTCATTCTGGTTCTCAAGTACTGATGTGTAATTAGAAAAGTTTTAACTCCTCAAACAAGGCTTATTTCTTGGGATAGAAGAATAGTAACTGACAGCAGACAAAGTGGTGTCACTGTAACTATCTACAGTAGAGACAGCATCCTTGTAATTATAATAGTGGAAATATTCTTCCAATTAAAATATTTAAGTGTATATACAGTTGGTTTCTGCTCAAATGCTATGGTTCTATTTCAACAAGCAGACACTGGAAAGGAAGTGGCAAAGCTCTAATTGTTTGTATGACCACAGCAGCATTCAAAACTAAGGCAAAGATAGAAGGGATGACAAATCCAACTGCTATTTCTCTTGAGATCTTTCAGTATGTAGAAATGAACAATAATCTGACAGGCTCACAATCAAGAATGAATAAAAAAAAGGGAACTGTCTGGCACTTCAATCTTTAATATAGACTCAAATAGCTGTATCAAGGATGAATTTCTTTCATGTACACATATACTCATATGTATAAACACATGAATATATATGCATACTATACATTTAGTGCCTATGTATGCGTATATCTTTGTGTTTGTCTGTTTACCAATATAATTTTTCAATTTTTTATGGTTTACCAGATATATCATAAGATATATCGTAAGCTTCCCAAGTTACTGTGATGGTGTGCGTTTTGTTCCAAAAAAAAAAAAAAAGAAAAGAACAAATGTGTTATTACCCAAGATATTATAAGGACTTCTGTGAAGTAGTGGCACTCCATTGCGTAAATATTTGTTGAGGTAACTTAGAAAACTGGATTATTTATTAAATTGAATATATATGTATATATAATATTTCTATTACTAGTCTCCTCTGAAAATTCGCATCTGTCACTTCATTGTCAAAATCTGTACTTCCAGTATGAAGACTATAGGCTTCTTCAGAACTACTAGTAGTCTAACATGACAATGGAGTTTGGAGGCCTGGGCCTCAGCTATATGCAATGTGTGCTTGTCTGCCTAGATAAAGTAGTTACCTATCTGTACAATAATTACAGATATTGCAAGCTGAATGAATTGCATAAAGTGAAATTTAAAAGATAAAGATTATGCAGAAGAATTTACATATACTCTTAACTTTACACATATACAGCACATGAAAAAAAAAAAAAAAAAAGAAATTCTCTGACGTCTCTAATGATTTTCCATCCAGTAGGATAACTTGAAGTAGCTCATTATTGTATCTCTTACACTTAAAAAACCTCTACATACTTTCTCCACGTGAAAGTAACATGTATTTGTGTCCCATTCTGTAGCCTTGTGAAGGGACTCTCCAAAAAATAAAGTAGAAGGATAAAGAAAATAAAGAAGAATTCACTGTCACAACAAAAACAATTTCTCAAAATTCAGAAGCATATCAAGAAGTATGTAGCTCTTGGCTTAAACTGTTTGGTGTGGTATAATATTCTTCAGAAGGGAGCCATTTCCTCCTTGTTTTCTAAGTCTGTGTCCCTAAAGGTTTGGTAATGGATGAGAGTACAAACATATTGGTGGTAAGAGGTTTACAATGGGATCATTGTCATATTTGTGCCTTGAGGGCTCTACTGGGAGTTACTGTGATACCTGTTTCCTTTCTGCTAATGAGTGGATCCTGTTTCTTACTGAGATATATAGAGAGATCAGTATAGCTACCCAAGAGCTAGCAGTGGCTCATCTTTCTTGTCAGCCTCTCAGTACTCTGTGTAACAACGTGAAAGGCTTTGGAAAAACCAGACTCATTCAGTGTAATTGAACTAAATGGATAATAGGACAGTTATTAGAGCATTAAACAGAAGAATACTCTTTGTTGGCTTTTGCAAAGACTACAATTCTTTGTCATTTCATAATAGACATTCACTTAGGAATCTATTCTCTTCTGTGTGCACTGGGATTTTTGAGATGTTTAATTCCCATCAATATTAAAGGGAGTTGTGCAAGTAAACGCTAGCAATTCAGAAAAATAAAAATGAGGCTTTTGTGTTTCAAGGAAAAATGCAACTAAAAGCCTAGAAAAACTCTGTTACAGTCTGTAGTTGTTTGTTTATTTTATGGGACTGTGTTAGAGGTGAAAAAGAGCTCTCACTGTAAAAAAAAATCCAACCTTGCAATGACAAATTCTACAGTCCTGACTTAGACAAGATGGAAAGTTATTCTTCAGACAGCCTAAGTTTGACCAGTTCTGTCAGCTCTTTGCGAAGTAAGGCAGAAGTGAAAATAAAGAAGTCTACCTCAGTGTGACCCACTGTTTTGCACTCTGAAATTTTCATATACATTCATCATACAAGGTATCATTTTGCTCTGTTGGCATCAGTAAGGAAGATACTTTTCAAAATAAGAAATCTGTTTTTTTAATGTTATAGTTTGAAAGTACTGGTAATGCCGGTAGCTTCAGCTTTCCCATTTACTTCCACAATATTACTTTGCAGGTGATTGGTGTCTTTTATCCTCAAAATGCTTTGCAAATATTAAAGCCAGTTCTCTTGTCATTTAATCAATGCATGGACACAATCTAGAGCCAGCTGTGCAGCTGTCAAGAGTTCACAGCCCTTGTAAATTAGGCAAGAACAAGAAGAGATGATTACTTGTTAGAGTTTATCTTATGGAGTATTTCATCCATATACTTCACTGTCATTAATATAAAAACTTACATGACAAGATTAATCTCACAGTAAAAGAATCCCAGCCCTTTGTGTTTTCCACCATGCCATTTCTCTTGTTTTAAAGGTGAAGAAATTGAAGTAGGAATATGACTCCAGTCCAGAAAGCTAGTGGAAGTCAGAACCAGAATTAGCATTCATTTTCCACTGCTGCCCTTAACTGAAGTGTCTGGCAGTCTTTCAGAGTAACTGTTTCTTGTGAAGCTGGGTGGCAATTAAAATGAAAGGATCTGAATGAAGAAGGAACAGGGGAGAAAGGACTGGTAATACAGATGCACATTCCCTTTTTGTTAATAAATGGAAAGAAGGGCATTTATTTCTGGCATAGTGTAGCCCAGCTGTGCTTTGTCTCCTCACTCAGTTGCTGCTGTAGCTGAAGTAATGTCTCATTTGTCCCTCGCAGTTTCCTTACTAAGTTGGTGCAGTGCTTTGTGCATTTGCTTCACACTTATGAAAAAGCAGCACCTTTTCTCCACAAGATACAGCAGAACTGATCAGCAGTCACCTACCTAACAACTTCAGTGAAACCCCAGTCCTTTGGAATCATCTGAGACTGTGCTAAGAGCAAGAACAAAGCTGCCTTTCTTCAGACAGCAGGTAAGTTTTTCCATTAGTTGTTTGCATGTCTTAAATAAGCAAGCCATGATTTCAAAATAAATAAATAATAAAAATGCTTAGGGAAGCAACTAAATATACACTTAATAGACCCAATTCCCATCTCATTTACCTTTATGTAATCAGAAATAAATTCTAAATTAGAAGAGAGTTATATCAAAGTAGAACCAAGCTGATAGGAGAAATAAACCCATTACATCTGGGGATATTTTATTATGTTTTCTTAAAGGCAGGAGACAGATTAATAAAACTGCTACTGTGTAACTGCAAATTATCAGTTAGTAAGACTTTCAGTAAGGTATCTGTCCCTTTTGGTTTACCGGATATTTATACTGAGCTCTTCTGAACGCCTGCAGTAATCCCCCCCCCCCCCCACTNTTAATAGACCCTTCTGACTCCCTCATGATTCCCCCCCCCCCCCCTTTTTTTTTCTTAACCCTAATTGGGATCATTTCTGTTGTTTTCCACTAGATGGCTACATGGAAAGCGGTTTCGCAGCGAGCAGAGGCAGGCAGTGTTTTCACTGCGTTGGGGCTCCAGGTGGAGCATTCCTAGCAATGCATTTGCTGCAAAATGGCAGCAGGGGAGGTTGGAACCCCTAGATCTCTTTAAATAGTGCTGGTAAAAATAGAAGTTTGCGACCATGTTAGACAATGAGAGTTGACTTTTTTGGGTTTTTTTCAGTTCAGTCTGTGACTACTACTTGGTGCAATTCAGCTTCTCAAGCCTAAAAATTCTGTTCAGTATGGTGGAAGTAATTGATTTCGAGGAACCTGCCTCAGAGCTTGCAGCGTATTAACCAATATGATTCATTTGATCTTCTCTTGATTCAGTGCTGCTTTGCATGCCAAGGCCATGTTCACCAAACTGTAGGTTCCCACCGGCAGATTGAAAAGATATCCCAAGCATTGTGTGCTGCAGACCTTATCATTGGCCCTTGTTATATAGCAGGTGTAAAAACAGATACAGTCTTCATCAGTTTATGCTATGCAACATTTTAGGCCAAAATGCTGCAGAAATTAATATTAGATCTGTGTCTGACTTTATCACCTACATTACCACTTCAGTTCAGAGCAGGTGTGTCCTGGGACTGTTTTCCCCAACTGGTGTAGGATGACTGAGAGTACCTGCTTGAATATAAAAAGCTGACATGACATTTCCCTCTAAATACTTCCTGAAATTATTTAAATGAGGAGGGTGAATTTATACTAGATCAGCATTTAGAGTTATGTGACAGTAGTGGTTTCATTCTAATGGTAGAAGCCTAGAGCTGGGGCCTATGAAGTTAACTTAGCTGTAAGCGAATGTGTATTGGATGGTCTTCAATGAGATCAGAGAAACAGGGCAAGTAAGATTACTTTTAGTTAACAGCTGTGAAATAGGAGACTTTTCTAATTGTAAAAACAACAAAAAAACCTTTTTTTTTTTAATGTGATTTTCATTGTTGAATTAGCAGCACATGAAAGGAATAATTGTTATTTGCATTTTATAGATTACAAATTAGAAGCATCCCTCTAGTGAGGAGACTTCTCTGGTGTTTTTCTGCAGCAGGTCTGAGAAAAGTAAATGAAGAAGTGCCACAAAATCCAATGGGAAAGCAGGGAAGGGGAGGTGAAACCAAGCTGCAACCTTTTAGGAGTTTTAGTTTGGAGTTTGGCTGGAGGGAGTAACGTAGCTAAAATTAGTGGAAAAACTTAATTATGGGCTTTTGTTGTGCTGTTCAGGATGTAAACATGCAAACGTCTTGGAGGAAGATTTATTTAAAGCTCTATTTGTACCTAAGCAACATTCTGAATCTGGAATTTATTCTCTGAAGAGTATCCAAAAAAATAATCTTAGAGTGATGGCTGCAGTATCATAAACAAAATAGCTTGTGAATTTATGAACAAATCTGAATTAATTTTGATTACTTACTTCTTCTAAATTTAATACAACACTTCAGTCGAGACAATCAGATATGTTTGATATGTATGTGAAAGTTATACTCAGGTATCAAATTTAATTTATGTGGTCCAATCTTTGGTCTTATCGTGGGGCATGACTCCCCTCCTTCTATTATCCTTTCCAGCTGCAGCAACTGTGTTAAAACTCTACTTAGTCAGAATTTTTTGTGGATTTTTGCATTTATCCCTCCCTCACTCCCACCTTCTTCTCCCTGAATATAACTTTCTACTCTGCACTTTCTATATCTCTGATTATTACTATTTCTATTGTGTTTAAGGTATGACTCTCAGTCAGGATATAATCCTCTGTGTTCTTTCACTGTAAACTTGTGCAGTATTTTGTGTGGGAACATAAGTAGGTGTGGAGATAGAAATAGTCATCTTTAAAGTTCACAAAATGAGTGTAAGTCAGATTTTCGTACAGTTTAATTTTAAAATATTTATGAAGGACAACTTGCTGTTTTTCTTGTGGCTTCAACTATGCCATGTAGGAATATAATTCTTTTGTGCCAGTGGTTTCTGGTATTTCCATTGCTTTAATGAAATGCTTTTCTGTAGCTTATATACAGTTAGGGAGTAAGGGGGAGAACTGAGAAATGTCTGCTGTATCGTCTGATTCTGTATGCGGCGTGAAATTGATAGAATTGGAAACCTCTGGTCAGTTTTTAGGCAGCTATTAGGCAAATTCTAATTCTTGTTTATTTGTTTATCAGTGTTTGTGATTTGGCATAACCAGCATGTATCTTGAGGTAGAGAATGGTGATACAGTCTTAGGAGAAGGAGAGATCTGGGCCTGTGCATGCCCAACTGAGAGAGCCCACACTTCAACAGCTGTATTTCTTCTCCAATTTAACAGGATTTGATTTGCTGCTGCTCTTGCTATTGCTTTACCTAATATGGTCTTCTAGCTCACCAGTACTATGTCAGTATTCAAACCCAAAACAATGTCAAAATTCAATATTTACCCTAGTTTATCTTTTCTGATTTGTCTACAGCCAAGGACTCTGTAGTCAAGCCATGCATTACTTTGTACTACTTACCATTTAAGAACGTTGTTTACAGAATTCCTAGGGCAGCTATCTCTTTATTGCAAAGTTACTTTCTGTTTGAATATGAATTGATATTTATCTTTAGGTAACAAGAAGTGTGCAAAACAAGACAAAAGTTGTAATTTCTGTGCAACTTACAGTGAATATTTCAAGGAGTAATTAGACTTCTGGGTGGGATTCTCAGTTTCCATGAAGAAAGATTTTGAATAATCAGGTATTAGAATTGACACATTATTTGTAGCATTTCCAGCATTTGTAAGTGCTAGTTCTATGGACCTCAGACATAGTTAAGGCACCACATAAATAAAATCCCTTACCCACCTCATTAAGTTCAGGTTTTCAACAGCTGTGTGATCTCCAGTTCTTATACTCAGAAAGGAGATGGGGGTCAATGACCTTTCTGTGTACAATGTCTCTGGAAAAATAAGATGATAAACAAGTGACAAAAATGAAAGGTTCATAAAGTGAGGAGGTGTTACTAAAGAATATAGAGTTATAGCTTGTAAGACTTAGTTTTCTTTTCTAGCTTTCTAGGTACATCTCTTGAATGATTTTAGAAGTCACTGCACTTTGCACTTTGCTTCATGTCCTCTATCAGTATGCATCCATCATTTAAAGTCACTTGAAAATCAACTAATGATAGTATAAGCATGAGGTGTTAATGCTGAACACAGACAGCAGTTCTACTAAACTCTGAAATCATTTTGTTCATCTTACCAATTTATCTTGGAGTTACTGGCACGGTAAATCTGTTTATCCCATGACTGACTTGCATTAAGTGGAACTGAAACCTATAAATTGTTAGTTTTTCAGACTCCCAGCAACACTAAATGCAAAATGACTGTAACTACATTTCAGATCACTACTGATCAGCAACAAAAAGAATTGCTCTTGTCCATTATGCAGAGACAAAAGCTATAATATGAATTCAGCTTAAAAAAATAAAAAAGAACAGTGGACAGGTGAAAATCTTGCTCTCTGTGAGTAAGCTGTGATTGAATTTTGCAGGTGAGGCAGCAGCTCTGTGCATCCCTCCCAAAGGGATGTTCCTAGGCTGGCATAGAGGGCAAGGAGCTGCGAGCTGCACTGCTGACTACTGTAGATGGGAGCCAATAAAAGCACCTGCACTAATTCTTGTTAATTACCTCCTAGCAGGCACTGTCTCCATGCGGGCTGCTCAAGAAGAATCAGCTTCAAAACTCAGCTCCACTGGAAAAAAAAAAAATAATTCAGCAGCAATTAGGAGATAGTCACCCAGACATGAAATTTATATTCACTCACAAACAGTTGTCACGGTTAGATTCCCTGCATTCTCCCTTCACTTCACATACATTCCCAAGCAATCAAGGGGCTAGTCAAAGCTTGTTGCTCTGACAGGGGTTTTTCTGCTGTCTGTATGTTTTCCTTATTGTGTGCAAGGGCTGCTGTGGGGAAAACATGAATACAATCAGTAGCTGCACAAAGTATATTGGGGAATACTTCCAGGGCAGACAGTTTTTTCTTCACTTGTTGCATCTGTGAGAATTGTAATCTGCGTGCATGTATGGAAACAGGAGGGGGAAAAAAAATTAAAAAAGAACCCTACAAACCTACAATAATAATAATAATGAAACTCTCAAAACCAGGAAATTCAGAGCCTTAGTGCTGACAATTCTGCACTCTCTTCAGCTCAGAGTGGCGAAGTACCTCCACTAATGCAAAGGGATTTCAGCAATGCTGTGAAGTTCAAATGCTCTTTCAACAGATTCTTGCTGTTTAGAGAACCTCCACCCAAATCCTTGCCTACTGATTAGTTAAATTTGACAAGCAGATTTCGTTCCTATTTCTGCATTGCTTTTCATCAGCTTAGTGTATATCCCTAATGTTCCTTTCCTGTCATGTTTTGATAACTTAATTTGTTTTAGCACTTGTTCCAGTTTCAAGCATTCAGTTTCCCAAATTCCTTTTCAATCCATCTTGCAGTGCTAGAGAAATGCTTTTGTTTCCATAGAACTCTGCTACTGTGTTTGATGTCACATGTACTAAAGGACCCTCTGAACACATTCTCTGTTGTGTCAGTTGCTGAAGATTAGGATGCTGCTTCTGCACCCAGGAGAGGGGAAAACAAAGTAGGGTGGAATTTTTCAAATCTGAAAAACTATAGTCTGAATGTCACACATATGCAATTTTGTCCTAATTTATCTGAGACTATAAAGTCCCACTGTTAATTATTTCTGATGTTAATTAGCAATTCTCAACATGGACCACAATAAGGCTAATGGTATACAGTTTGACTAGAAGCCAGAACCCTCTATGGCAGAGTCTTCAGCTTATGATACTGGGAGATATTAAGGCAAATTGCTAAAGGGTAATTCCTACTTAAGGTCTGATTCTTTGAATTAGAAACTTCACTGTAGAGTGCAGGTAACTGATCGACTTCTATCTTTCCATCTTTAGACATCTAGATTTTCTACAGCCTAGAGGTATGGTACTGCCCATTTAGTCAACAGTGGGAAAGTGTTTAGGAAGTGCAGTGACTTACATAAAGTTAGGTGTCTTTCTCTCTGCTGTCCGTAAAGGATGCACAATGGACAGAGGCAATACACCTCTACAGTCTGGGAACAAAAATTCTTTCAGTGTCCACAGTGCACAGGCTGCACCATTATTTCTGGCTTCTGTTCCTTAATGCATGTTTCCTCAGCAACTTTGTCTTTGTTTGTGTCTCTGTTATGACTGGTTTGGCTTGGTCCTGTCGAAGAATTTCCTTTTTCATTGTGAGACACGGGATACAAGATATACTCACATTTTTCCTAACTTCGTGGCAAAATAAAGTTATGTATTAGGACCATAAAACAAGTTAAGATAATTCAGTGTTTAATATCTTTGATCCTACTGGATAAAAGTTGTCAAACGGTTTGAATCTAAATGCTAGGATAGAACATGACAACCTGTAGTGCGATAACATTTCATGTTTAATTTTTATTTTTCCGCATCCAAATTAATTTGAAACTTAGCAAGAATATAATTGTTCCAGTTGCCACATACTCAGTAGTGGGCATTTATGTGATTTGATCCAAGACCAGGTTCCCAGAGTGGATGAACATTTGTGGATTAGCACACAGACACGCATGCCACAAGAGCTACAGCGAAAGCTCTGCAGATAACTTGTTTTCTTGCAAAGTGCCTACAAATTATGAAAGAAAGAAAAAAAAGAGTATTTCAAAATAAAAAAATCAAAATGCCAAATGTCAAAATGTCACTAATTGTCTTTCAAGTTAAGAGGAGACATTTCAATCAAACAAAATGAATCATCCTCAAGTAAATTCATGTTGTAGTTAAATATATTAAAAAAATTTGTTTAAAGGTAAAGCAGTTCTAAAATGTTTAAAAAATTTGACTAGGAATTTGTTCTGAACTAACATAAATTGTAATCAGCATTTTGGTCAGTGTGAACATTTGTTTCTTGAAAGAAATAATTAACTATAATGTACTTGGTTAACATTTTAAGTAAGGCGCGAAACATGAGTTTGGAGAGATCTAAACACGGGAAGGAAAATCCAAGTAGCAACCTGAGATAAAAGAAAACAAAGCAAACTTCTGAGTTTGAATTTTTCACCCAGGGGAGGATTAAAAAGCATGCAGGAAATTTTCTCATTTCTTTACATTCACCTTCATACATCTCAACAGTCCCTCTCTATTGCTGCAGAACATGAACAAACATTGTGTGTACGANCATGTTACCTCAGCAACTTTGTCTTTGTTTGTGTCTCTGTTATGACTGGTTTGGCTTGGTCCTGTCGAAGAATTTCCTTTTTCATTGTGAGACACGGGATACAAGATATACTCACATTTTTCCTAACTTCGTGGCAAAATAAAGTTATGTATTAGGACCATAAAACAAGTTAAGATAATTCAGTGTTTAATATCTTTGATCCTACTGGATAAAAGTTGTCAAACGGTTTGAATCTAAATGCTAGGATAGAACATGACAACCTGTAGTGCGATAACATTTCATGTTTAATTTTTATTTTTCCGCATCCAAATTAATTTGAAACTTAGCAAGAATATAATTGTTCCAGTTGCCATATACTCAGTAGTGGGCATTTATGTGATTTGATCCAAGACCAGGTTCCCAGAGTGGATGAACATTTGTGGATTAGCACACAGACACGCATGCCACAAGAGCTACAGCGAAAGCTCTGCAGATAACTTGTTTTCTTGCAAAGTGCCTACAAATTATGAAAGAAAGAAAAAAAAGAGTATTTCAAAATAAAAAAATCAAAATGCCAAATGTCAAAATGTCACTAATTGTCTTTCAAGTTAAGAGGAGACATTTCAATCAAACAAAATGAATCATCCTCAAGTAAATTCATGTTGTAGTTAAATATATTAAAAAAATTTGTTTAAAGGTAAAGCAGTTCTAAAATGTTTAAAAAATTTGACTAGGAATTTGTTCTGAACTAACATAAATTGTAATCAGCATTTTGGTCAGTGTGAACATTTGTTTCTTGAAAGAAATAATTAACTATAATGTACTTGGTTAACATTTTAAGTAAGGCGCGAAACATGAGTTTGGAGAGATCTAAACACGGGATGGAAAATCCAAGTAGCAACCTGAGATAAAAGAAAACAAAGCAAACTTCTGAGTTTGAATTTTTAACCCAGGGGAGGATTAAAAAGCATGCAGGAAATTTTCTCATTTCTTTACATTCACCTTCATACATCTCAACAGTCCCTCTCTATTGCTGCAGAACATGAACAAACATGGTGTGTACGAGGTAAGAATGGGGCTGTTTTTACACCAAGAAGTAGCCTGGGAATTTAATTACGTTGACAATCCCGAGGCATCAGCCAAGAAGTTTTCAAGCCTTCTCTATGCAAAGAAAGTGTTTGCTGAGAGAGGCGATCTCCTCAAGGCATTTCCTAATAGCACCAGCGCCCTTTTCCCTCTCTGCGTATTTGTTTCCTTTAGTCCAGCCCTCCCTGCTTTCCTTTTCCCTCAAATAAATAAATAAGTAAATAAATAAATAAATAAATAAATAAAAGCAGTGTTAATGGAAAGTGGCCAAAACCAATTGACTGGAGCAAGAATTTCATCCTGGAAGCTTGCTTTCAGGAGGCAAAGAGGCATGCATGCTTGCGCTGAGCCCCCGCTGAATGCATTCCCTGGACGTGACATTGTGTGCTCTCAAATCACAGCAGTCATTACTCTGTTTGGCTTTAATTGTGTATGTGGGTTGATCTGTGTGAGATTGATGAGACACTTACTCCTAACAAAGAAACATTCAGGGGACCCGCTTTCCACTGATGTGTACAATAGATAAATTAATTAATGCCGTTCACACCCTGTCTCCTTCTTGGGGGAGGAGGCTTAGAGAAAGGTCAGAACTGGAAGAAAAATGAGAAGTGAGATTCTATGAGAAAGTTCTGAGGTCAGTTTTTCCTGATTATTATTGGAAGCAGTTAAACCTTTGAAGGGGAAAGGCTGGTATGTGATCAAATAAAGATAATATAATACCAGCAATGTAAGTGCATGTACAATCACTCTAAATTGATTTAAACTGACAAGGGGAAGTAACAAATGCTTGGTTCCCTTGAAAAATGTATTCTGTGCATTTTCCTCATCTTAAGGACATGGGAGAGAGAAATGTTAGTATCTTTAAATATTAAAGTGGTTTCATTTTGCAGAGTTCAAAATATATCTTTATATTTGAGAGTGGTAGAAATATGTTACCTTTCACATTTTTGTAAAAATAGTCATCAAATAATAATCGAATGAGTAGAATTTAATGCACAGCTTTTGGTAAGAGAAAGTACTGAACGATCACTTCAAAGTTGTAAATAAACTCCTTGCAAGAAGATGTCACATTTAGCACGGATTATTGACCTCATCGTAAAACTGTTATTACTTTACAGACGTTTTCATGAAGAAAAAAAGCAAATACCTTTTCAGATTTTCTCAAATCAAGCTGCTGTTTCAGGGAAAGTATTCCCCCAAATTCCACAGAGAAAATCACACTTAAAAACTAATCTTTGTGAAAAGAAACTGGCATCACTTTCTTAATTGTTCCTTGTTGTTCTGATAGAAACAGATGAATTAAAAATATGTGAGACATTCAAAAATAAAAATTTGGATAACATGAAAAACACTGAAAAATGTTGGTCTATAGAAGACTATATAAAATCCTTTTCCTTTGGAAAAGAAATGTGGCCAGCTGTATTTAGTACCCTTTAATTATGCATTTGATCCAGAATGTCATTTATTCATCCTGCTTTCCCCAGTTGATTTCTGACTGAGCAGCTCTAAAGAATACAGTCGTAACTGGGTCAGCTATATTTTTGTTGTGACTTGAAACAGAGAGTAAGTTTCCCTCCCTAAGGAAAATTTGGAATGTATTTGATTTTAGCTGTGAAGGAGTCAAAAGTGAAGGCATCAAGTAAGAAAACATAGAATTCTTGTTTTCTGGAAGAGTTTATATAGGACAAGATAAAATGATGTTTGCAACACCGTCGCTACTAGTCACTCTGTGTTTACACTTTTTACTTCGAGTGAGGAAATGTCCTTCTGTCAGCAGCATTTGGGAACCTACACCGATACGTAGGTAGCATTGAAAGATGATTCATCAGTAAGAAAAACGATATGACACATTACTGTTTACTTCCATGAGAAATTCACCGTCCTGTACCAAAGATGATTAAGCTTCCAAGCAGGAGCTGCCCTGCCACTGCCTTCAGAGGGGTGCTGGTGTCATGCTCACCCCAACAGTCTGCTCTCTCTATGTAAACTTGGGGTAGTACTTGGGGAGGAAATGTCCCAGTTATGATACCAGCCTCAAAGCACCTTCGTTCAGAAATTTTCCTTGCTGACATTTCTGCCCATTTACATAAGCTAGATGACACCACTTGAGAACAGAGGAAGCATCTGTCTTGGATATTTATAAATATGCCATTTTTGGAAATGTGTGATTAATTGTTTATTTATTTTTGTATGCAGAAAGACTGGATGTGAATCACTGACTGGGCTGTCCCAAGCCTGCAGGTGTTCTGGAGTGAACAAAGGATGTTTCAGTCGACTCCTAACTAAGAATTGACCAGGGCTGTGCTGGAGGGGGTTCTGCAGAGGTAAGTCACAGCTAGCTTTTGAGCTGGGCAGTAAAACACATTCCTATTAAATTCATCCACTCCCTGAGGTGGCACAACACCTCATCTGGACACGTCACTGAGCAAGCAGCAGCACTGTCACAGGGTGATGTTGTGGCTCTCAGCTGCTAGGAAAAGCAGGCTGTTGGGTTTTGGCCCAGCATGGGCTCCTTTCAGTTTGTCCTGCAGATAATTTTGTTCTCAGTGACTGCGTCACAACACTCTCGTGGTTTTTGTTTTGATATGGAAAGAGAGGTATTTTTTGTTCTGCTTAAATCAAGAAGTTTTCATTCTATTCCAATTGTAGTCCGCTAAATACTTTCCAGCAGTGCTGCAGCCTGTTAGCCAGCAGAGGGAACAGTATTGACAAAAAGCTTTCTTCTCCACATGACCTTACACGGACCTTTTAGAAACTGCTCTTGCTCCGTGGGGATTTTTCGACCAGTTTGAGAATGGCGTGTCCCGATCGTTACAATCCTCCCAGCCACTCGTAGCACGCTCTGCAGCAGAATGCGGGCTAGGTGGCAGCACAGCCCGCCGATGCACCTCGAAGCTGTGGGGCAGCTCCCCCGTGCTTTGCACACAGGATAAAGGATCCTCCAAACATCCTTGCCCTACGGATTCTGCAGCTGCTGTGTTGGGATGAGATGTGTGTCTTGCTTCTTCTGCAAAATACGACAGGAGATAAGGGGAAAATGAGCACACACATGCGCTTTCTGCATTATCCACCGGGCACAGCTCTCCACTCAAATCCATCCTGTGGTGATGGATTTGGGACGGTAGATTTTATTGTTTACAAATTTGTATCGAGGTATTAAGTGGGCAACAACTATTCTCTGAAGTACTTGTGGAAACCAGGCTTACATTCCATTGAATTCAGTGAGACAGAGGTATTTCACCTAAGTTAATGTTTATGTGATCCCTAAAAGGCAACTTTACAAAGCTAGTAGCAGCAACATGCATATACAGCTGCATACTGCCTTCATCTGTAGCCATTAGCTCCTCAGAAATAAAACCTGTCAAGACCATACTGGTAAACTTGTTCCTCACTTTCAAGAGGAAAACGGAGAGCACTGCACCCTTTGTGAGGAGATGAAAGCTTCAGCAGGGATGCAAAAGATCCAGAGAAGGAAAGTCTCTGTGTAGGTTTTGATTCCAGCACGACCCTTTTTCCCAATACAGCCTGCTCAATGGCTATTCAGTGGCTTTCTGATATTCTCCATGTGAAATCTGCATTGGTGAAAAATGCCGCCTGGCTGGGTGAAAAATTACTAATGACCCAATCCAAAGCTAATTGAAATGAATCCTAGTAAAAGGGCGATGAACTAATGCTTTTTCAAAGACTTAATTGGATGTTCGATGAAGCTCTAAAGGGGCCAGTTGTGTGGGAGATGTTTTACCTGCCGTGCTTTTATTTTTTGTCTACAACCTGAGCCCAGTGGTGGAATGTGGAACACAGTCTGTTTGGTGCCCCACTGGCAGATGGAGGGTTTTTGGAGTCCTTCCATGTGAAATCAGTGCTGGTGAATATCCATGGGTGTTTGCTTTTGAGCACACAGGTTGACACACAGACTGTTATAGAGCATCGTTGCGGTTATAAATTCAAATAAAGGCATAAGAAGTGGTGAAATGGAGGCAAGATAATTCTCTGTCTCTGTTGTATACTTAGACATTTTCCTGACTTCTTAAAGGTAGATTTTTCAACCTTGATAATATACTTCTAATGGATTTAGGAAATTGCCTATTTTAGTAGCAAATTAAAACAAAGAAAAAAATCGTATGGCCTGGCACTGTGTTGACATTCTATTTGATCATAAACAGAGATGAAATCTTTCAGGGGTGGATGAGCTCTCTCCATCCCATCCTAGAAGGCAGAATCACGCTTTTTTATTTCCTGTTCCTGGCTCCACATCACTTGTTTGCTCCACTATGTTGTTCAGGCATCTCCACCTAACTTTGATTTGCCAGCATTCATGGGTCCTATTTTCTGCACTCCCACTCCCAATCACAGGTATTCCCTGACTCTCATGTCCCTGTTCCTCAGCCAGTTTTCCCTCCCAGCTGGGTTTCCAATAGTTCTGGGTGGTTATGCACCAGACTGACTATTCTAAATGCCTTTCTTGAGATCTTTGATTAAATTTACCATTCCAAAGAAAGTCCTTCTTAATCTGTCCTGCACCAAGCTCAGTGAGGATAAAACAGATGAAGAAATAAGCCCAGAATGTGTCTTCTGATCATGTATAAACTGATCTTTTAATGGACTTGCAACTTAGTTGAACTCTGTCAAAGTTTTATGTCCACAACCAAAAGTATTTCCTACACCAAGCAAGCAGTGTCCCATGGATCCCAGAATGCAAATCCTAAAGAAGTCTGCACTTTTACCAGGGTAGACCCACGTGTATTTCTGTTGTTCTGTCTAGAGAAAGAGTGGTTTCAGTTTGCCTGACATGAAATCAAACAAACACAAAGACCTTGCAACCTGTCTGAGCCTGACAACTGGAATGGTAAAATTCACATGAAATACTTAATGTTTGGCAAAGTTATAAGCAGAAGAATAAAGTATTGGCTGACATAAAATTAGGCAATGCTGTCAGTTCCGCCTATGAAGTTACCATATCATAGAGCCAGTGTAGGGTGAAAGGAGAAACACCAAACAATACCCAGTACAAAAGGAAGAAGTTTTAATGGCTCGGAAAAATAACAATGAGGTCTCTACATCAGTGGTTTTGGAGTCTGAAGAGATAATATGCTGGGTTCATTCTTTTGCTTGCTGTATAGCAGAACCGAGAGAGAAAATTGATTTTTCATGCAAAATATTGAGTTGCTGTTCGCTTGTAATTTAATTTAGTATTTTTATACTCTACATCTAATTTGTCAGGACTCTCTCCTGTCTCTATAACATTGTTGGAAAAGGTAATATTGAACAGTTCACTAGCAGTATTAATTTGCTATATTAGAGGCATTTCTCTTATCATCATTACTATAGTTTCCAGGCCATAAAATATAACTGGTGTGTGAGTATGCCAGTGTTTGCAGGCTGGGAAATGCCGTGCACTGCTAAAACACATCGGTTACGCAGGCAGGTGGCATACCCACAACATCTCCAAGCTAAGAATCACATCATAGATTGTGCTGTGAGGAGAGTAGATTTGGGGCCTCTGTTTTTATTATTTTTTTTTTTTTTAAGATATTCATCTGTTTTCAT
The DNA here is from genome assembly GCA_013399175.1 of Odontophorus gujanensis. Taxonomy (NCBI): domain Eukaryota; kingdom Metazoa; phylum Chordata; class Aves; order Galliformes; family Odontophoridae; genus Odontophorus; species Odontophorus gujanensis. Next base: position 64,329 of record VXAB01012305.1, read on the forward strand.
TTCTCGTTCTGTTTTCAACACTTCACTCCTGCTTCCATCCTTCTCTTTATCTCTTTATATGCTTCAGGAATGTAGGGTTGCAAGAAATCCGAATTTTCAGCGATTTTTTCTGTTTTTATGTGGACTTCTCGAGGAGCTGTGTGTTAAACAAGACAAAAAACCCCAGACTCTACAGCTTAGGTTCTCCCTCTTTAATTGCCATGTGGCTTACAAAGCGTGACATACCTGTGCTTCAAAAAGTGGTCTTCAGCAGTTGATATGGGTCATCATGTGTCCCCTTTACTATAGAAGTGACCTCTTCCAGGTGCTCGTGGAGCTTTTGAAGGTGTGCTTGTGCCTCTTTGGTGCAAATAAGGCACCAGAAATATAAGGGATTTGAGTCCTGTGGAGGTAGATGGGCTTTCCTGTTGACAGCCTGCTTCCAAGCAGTTGGGAATGGTGGGTTGTCTGCTGTGCCTTGGGTTTCCTGCAAGTTCAGTATGTCTGCCTGGTGTGCTTAACTGACAGATTTTTGGGAAATCTCTAAGGTTGGCCTGTCTCTGGTTTTGTCTTTTCATTCATATAGCTGTCATGAAGCTTGAGTTCCAGCCTCTGCCCAGTGGGAGGGGAGGCCTGCTGCTCACCTGGCTGCTCAGCTCCCCAAGGAGGTAAAACATACTTTATCATTCAGCCTGATGTGTAACTGCACAGGCTGTCCTGAGCACTGTAAGGCAATGGTACCACGTGAAGTCAGCTGGGGTTGTTTGCAGTTTCAGGCAGATAAAACAGCTCCATCTTTCAGACTCAGTTCTGACTTCTTATTTTTTTCAGTTCTGTCATTTTTTATTGATGACCTAGACGAAGGGATTGAGTGTACCCTCAGTAAGTTTGCAGATGACACCAAGTTG
>VXAB01012305.1:65368-109232 GCA_013399175.1 Odontophorus gujanensis
CCTGCCTAGGGAGGTGGTTGAGGCACCATCCCTAGCGCTGTTCAAGAAGCGTTTAGATGAGGTGCTGAGGGATTTGATTTAGTAACTTAGTGGGTAGGGATGTTGATAGGAGGATGGTTGGATTAGATGATCTTGTAGGTCCTTTCCAACCTAATGTATCTATGAATCTATGAATTTTCATTCTCAGTGTTTTGGATTTCAGAAGGCTGCAGAGTTGTTGTCTGATGATCAAATGGCAATGGCAAAAAAAAAAAATAGGGCGCCAACCATGACTTTATCTGTTGCAATAATTTCATCTCTTCACCTATCAGTCTGGTAGATTATACTCTTCCTTTTGTATTTTATCTTAAAATACCGAGCCAAATTGTACCTAGCTATGAATTATGCCAAGGTTAAGTTTGTTGTAATAAGATTTTTCTCAACTTCTTTCTTCTTTGCTATAATCCTGGCTATGGCTCAATTTAATTATTAAGTGGTTCACAGACACTCCCTTGCCCATGTTATTTCAGTCTATGAGCCAAGCTAGGCAGCCCACCAACTGGAATTTTTTATTTTGTGTCTGTAGGTAGAAATGAACAGCACTTATCTTGGTAGCCAGGCACCTCTAATCAACAGTTTTATTCTCAGTCACCAAGTAGCCCTTTGCCTGTGAACCTCTGCTACCTAGCAGACCTCACACAGGAAGGAACACTTCCTTTCATAAAGGCTTTTTTTCCTACAACCTGGAAGTGCTCAAGATCAGCCCGTTCTATTGGAGTGACTGTTAGCTGCTAAGGTTACACTTTGGTTAAAGCTGTGTGTGTGCATAAAGAAAAAGCACAGCCAGCAATTTAATACAAAATACCATTTCTCAATCAAACGGAACAAAAACTGGGTTGCACAGAGAGGGGTTTTCTTTTATTTGTCCAAAAATGTATTTATGTGCATCTATTCAGAAGGTGTAATTTCTGTAATAAATGCTTAAGAATACCTGCAGGTGACTTATGGCATGGGATTGGACCTGAGGAGGTGACTGAGTACATGGGGAGATGAAGAACACCATTTTATTTCTTCAAGGAAAGGACTCAATTCAGTATAATTAAGACAGATGGGGACAAAAGTTCTCTATGGGACAGAGGTGACGGCTGTAAAACACATGGTTTCACTGATCTGGTGCCAATCATGGGAGTCCTAAAAAGCTCTGTTTGGCACTTAGTGCTCACTGTCATTTCCTAGAAGGAATAATTCCAGGGAAGAAACGTGTTTCAAAGCTAAGAGGATACTTCTCACGTCAAATAAGATACTTGCCATCCTTCATGTTATTACAAACCCCTGTATTTAAAATGACACAAAAGTCACAAAGTACAGCATAAAAAAGTGGTGAAATGGCAGTATTAAAGTTGCCCTTCCTGTGTATGCAGAAGGACATAAACTTTAAGAATAGCTTTGAGGGTTGTTATTTTGTTTTTGTTTTTGTTTTTTAATTTATTTTTTGGAGAGGATGGGTGGGAGCACTATGGACAGTGGTACACTCATGGTTTTATAATGCAGAAGACTTTTCTTTTAGGGTCTACATAAGATCTGTTATTAAAATAGCCATTTGTTGTTTTGGGGGAAGATTTAGAAAGGGAAGTTGTGTTTTTACGGATGGCAGGAGCTGGCTGCTGTCATGAAGAACTGGATTCTGTTCATAGAATCACAAATTGTGTCCCTTAAGGATTATCTAGTTCCAACACCACTGCTGTGGACAGTTATCTTGGGATATCCTAAAGAACCTCTTTGCAAAGCACAGTGCAGACCTTACAAGTGAGACCTGGATGAACTTGTGTAGTCGCCAGAGGTGACAGTGGCCTAGCGTATGCCTTGAATGAATCCTTCCAGCCAGGGGACAGGATTTTCCAGAGCTACCCCTGGGGGCTGTTATCCCATTCTCCTTCACCCCTCAATCAGTGCCTTGTGGCACTCCAGCACCTGTGCAAGGATTTAGCATAACTTCATTTTTTCCTACGTCAGCCATTTGGAGTATTGTCAACAGCTGCAGTTCTTTGGATCCCTTCAGGCCAGTTCTAGGATCCAGATGCAGGGAAGCCTGTGGACAAGGGTCTTGCTGCTGGCAGCCTTATAGGGCTGGTATTTCGGAAGAATGTGTCTCCAGCAAGGGCTGCCCTTCATCTGGGGAAATCCACTCTGTGTTTTCAGAAGGGAGCCTTGTGTCTATGTGTGCACGATTTCGATCTTCTCTGTGGAGTCACTGTTTCATTGTGTCATAATGAGGCCTCCCTTGGAATGAAGGTGTTCATAATTAGCACAAATTACACAAATTTCTCTGGAGACTAAAATCAAGATCTATTAACTGAGGTGAAGAGGAGGTCAATGCATTTGATACCAGACAGAATTAAAAATCCAGTGCATAGATGACCATTATTAAGCACTTTTAGGTGTTTTGTCTTGTCGAAGATGGAACTTAGAGAAAAGGAGGAGGAGAAAACTGGGAAAGTAACATTCTTAACTAACAGTTGGATAAATGCAGTCATCTTAGATTTCACATACCAGGCCAGTGAGGCTCAACCTGCTCAACCAAATTATGTATCACATTGATCAGAGGAGGAGGGAACAAGGTGATTTTTCAAACTATATATCAAAGGAGCATGTCAGTAATGAATCCCTAATGACTGACAAATATGACAAATATGACAAATATTTGTTCTCATTGGTTAGAGGTAAAAAACTTCATGTGGCAGGGAGAAGTGGAAACTCAGTTCTCAGTTCCCTCAAGGCAGCACAGGTAAGGTCAGGCTCAAGTTGACTGTGATGTAAGAGAAGAGAAGATTCAAAATTTCTTACAAGGCACTTAGAACCATCCCCAGAAAAACAGAGGCCCTTACTCACAATAGCACCCAACTCAAAGCATTCAAGCACAGTCTTAGCTGTCCTGGATGCACTGCTGGTACGTTATCCTGTGCGTATGCACCCCAAGCTTTCTGCTGAGGTTGTTGAAATCTCCAGGAGCTTCTTTTGGGTTTTCAGTCACTTGCCAGTAGTCACTGAACAGAGGGAATATGGGGCCTCTTTCCTTTCTTTGTTCTCAAGACACTGGTGGGTGAAGAAATTCACCAGCAAGTTTTAAAATTTTCACCAAGATATGTCAGGGAAGTTATTTGACAGTGTTTCTGCATTCCTTTTTTGTTGTAGGTAAAACCCACAAGCTGCCAAGGTAATTCAGCAGCTAAAAGGAGATCCCACTTTCAAACTCAGCTAACACTTCACTTAATCCGAAATCCTTTCCATCCTTAAATAAGAGCATTATCTTTTAAAAACTGTGGATATCAGTCTGGAGGAATAAGTGAGCACAGTGAAGTGGGAATGCAGTTCACAGCGCCTCAATGAAGTGAGTAGTTATTGCTATCTTTACAAACCAGGAACATGAAGCAAGGCACTGAAATGATAGTCTCAAGGCTAGAGAGGAATTTCATACCAGTTATATTGAGAAATCAAAGTCCCCAGTGTAGTGCTTATGCTATCCGTTCACGTCTTTCTCTCACTTAGACAAACAACTAATTCCAGGAGTTTCTTACATAATAGCTGTCTGTAACTGGATGCCAGAATGTATTTCAGTGGATTCTGAAAGGTGAATGATGCCAGTCAGGCACCCACAGCAGTGCAAGCCTTGTAGGAGAGAGAGATAGATGAAGAATGTTTGCCTGAAACACTCAACAAATACCTCTTCAGGCTCTTGTCACAGAAGGCTAATTAAACAGAAAGCGTAAAATCACGCAGGACAAGACACCACTGGGAAACAAAGAGCCAGACAAATGCATCTGACAAATGTAATGGTGAGTGAATATTACAGCACTGAACACCCTCTGTCTTTCAGAGAAAAAACATTTCATGTATTCCATGAAGTTTGATATGCTTTGAATACTTTATCCTTCAGTTTATTAATACTTTAAACTTTCAGTTTATTTTGTATGTAACCTTCTCTGGTCAGATTATTTAAGAGTGCAGCTATTCTGAATATGTTCAGCTGGAATTTTGTCTATTATTTTGGCAGTTACATTTTTATTTTTAATATTCAAGTGAAAGTGAAAACCTTGTCATCCTATACATGCAGTTTTTTTTCAGATTATCTCTATTTTAGGGTTTAATATTCTCTTCCCTCAACCCAACATAATGAACTACTTCTGTACAAAGTGCAGTGGTCCTCTGGTGGAATCTGTGAGTATTTTTCCTTTTTTTTTATGTCTGATTACACCAGCGTAAAAACACATGCAAGCTCATTCTCAGGTCTGTGGAAATGGAAGACAGCATGGAGTAGTTCACATGCTGATTATTCATGATCAGAGGGAATTTAATTTTTGACTCTTCATAGGAAAGGTTGTCATTAGATTCAGAAGAAAAGCAGTAGTTATCAGAGTGTCTGAATACAGAGTCCAGAATTAAGCTTGAAGTTCATTTTAGACATTAAATATTGTTCCTTGAAGACAGACATGGTGGGAGAAATATGTGTGAATAGCCTACATGAGCAAGTGATGCCATGGGTGGAAAAACATCTCTTGAATGTATAATTTGCAGTACAGCACAATACAGAGGCTGATCAACCATTGCATCACTGCCACACCCCATACTTTATCTTGCTGTTTCTACTCAAAGAGCTCTATCCCAGCACAGCTGCTCTGATAAGCACATTGCCCTTGGGATGCTTTTTTGGTCAAGGTACTTCCCTCCTCCATGGTCTGTTTTGTTGTAGAAGAGGTGCTTGGTACTGCTGTCTATTTGTGGCCATGCTCTGCCTATTTGTGCTTTTACATGAGGGTTCATAGAAGGCCACAGAAGTGGGAAGCCAGAGACCTACCCTGTCAATCCATGGTTAGTTTTCCTGGGCAAGCTGTGTTCCTTAATGTTATCCCTCTGTCCTCTGTCCCTCTGTACTGCTGCTCTGCTGCCAGTACTCTGCTGCCACTTGCTTGCATTCACTGCTGGAATTCCACCTTGTGTAAAGATTCGGTGTTATTCTTTATCCATTAAGAGTTTTTATCCCAAGGGATTCAGTGGTGATGTCTGAGATCCCACTGTCCTCCCCTTGCTACTTCTTAGCAGTCTCTCTAACAAGCCTTTTTCCCCCATCACACTGTGCAACTAAGACAATGTGTCATTTGACACCTGTAAACATGGAAGCTGTGGTTTGGCAGCCAGCAGCTGTACTGCTTGCTATCTACATTAAGAGATCCTGTCTGGGTCTTTTAGGATTTGGAAGGGAGTAGAGTCACAACTTCATCAACCTAGAGGTACCTCCATGTTAAACAGATCTTGGTGCAAAGAACAGTCCATTATCAGCTCACCTGTGTTGGCCATCAGTGGACGATGGTCCTTCAGTTCTACTGAGTTTTGGGTACATCTGGTAACCCTTCCCCAGACCTTGTTTGGTTGGGCTGTTGTGGTGCTGCTTGGTAGTTCTCAACAGTAAAATTCTAGCTGTGTTACTTGGTCATGCAGTAACTTACCTTCATCTGTGCAAACATCACAGCACAAATGACTGCCTTTGTAACTCAGAGGAAGTATTCCATAATTTTGCTCAACTTTTACAAAGAGAACAACTAACTGTTAATTTTCTCCTTACTCTATTTCTGTTATTTTTTAAATGATATCACTTACATTTGAATGCTTCAATGCCCATATAATTTCCTCACTTGTATTTTTGAAAGAAGAATGACTAATATTTTCCAGAGGTATATATCATGGCAATTAAAGGAAAAAGAGACCTATACATGATTTGACTGAAGAAAAACGTCTTTTTTTTCAGGTTACACTCCCTTTTATTTTGTATAAAATTTCATTTCTTTAAGCTCCTACCTAACTCAATGACATCACAAGCTATAATTCACCTGCATAACACAACCTTATTGATTTTGTACACAAGGACATGTATCAGCGCACAGCCGTACCCAGGAAGCAGAGTGCAATCCTACCCACACACAGTAATTTGTAGGCACACATGGTAACCACATCTGAGAAGCAACAAACCTATTCTTTATCACTCAATATCAAATCCAGCGTTCAATGAGAACAGTCATCTTCACAGAATATGTAGCAGGAAACGCATGTGCACGTTTTCCTAGATACCACCTCCTGCTGTTTGGTTGGGATTCTTCAAGTTGCACGTGAGCCCACAGCTCTCGGAATAAGAATAAGGAGATTATGTAAGATTTATTTTAATTCATTTATTTCTTTATTTATTACAGTGGAAAGCGCCTTCTAAATAGGACCCCTAGAAGTCCAGAGTTTGAGTAAAATTGCAACATTTTCTGGAACTATGCTATAAAGAATTGAGAAGGGGTGGTGAGAAGTGCTAAGTAACTGCAGGTCATACGCGCAAGAGCTAATTCTCACTTTAATCTTTGGGGTTCAAAGAGTAGTTTTATTTAATTAAGGCCCCTGCCACTGGCTTCTCACAGTCTCCTTTTCTCATTGAATGTGAACAAAAATATAGGCTTAGAGGCTTAAATCCTGATTTTGTTTCATCCATGCTTTAACATCGTAAGTCAGACAAAATCCCGATTTCATCTGCTCTAATTGCTTATATGATCTGTGCAGAGAGATGCTTTCCTGAAGTCTATCAGGGTCTTAAAGTTAGTTAAAGTGGTCTTAAGTTGAGCACGAAGCCTTGCAGAAGCATGAAGAGGGAGGTTCATCTTTTCCAAAGGATAATTTTCATCATAGATTTAGAGAGAATATTTCCCTCAGTACATTCCCTAGTGCTTTGCATTGCTTGTTTTCACTACCCATCGTGTCAACTTACCCTCTTCCCAGGAAGCTACATGCAAGGCAGATTCCTTTTTTCTCTGCCTCCCCTCCAGAAACGCCACTTCTCAGGTACCAGCAGCTTCTGCAGCCACCACAACAAATTGTGGCTCTTTGAAGCAGAAGCTGAGTAGTGAGCATCCCATATCATTTTAGAAATCCAGTGGGCTTGGCAGCTTTGTGGCTTTAGGCAACTGTGTTGGAAGCAATTGCTCCAAGTCTGAAGGGTGATCTTTTAGAGATCTTTCTCTCTTTTTTTGATTGTTTTTTTTCTTCTTTTTCAGATCAAACAAAGAACACTTCCTCATTTAAATGATCTCGCTCAAGATGTGAGTAGGAAGGCACCTTCCATAGTTAGCATTGTGAGGGAGAAATCTGATAATTCATTTATTCCATGATAATAGCATGGGTAGCTTTAAGGTTTTTACCATCTGTGCTCCTATGGGGAGGAGGAGCAAAGCCATACAAATTTAACCTTCAGATTTATGCTTCTGTGCTTCTCCATTGTGCCTCTGAAGTTCTTTGGAAAAAGGGCTTAACCATTTCACTGCTGGACGAGAAGAAAAAATACAGCTTCCAGATTCCATTTTCATTTTATACCTGCAGAATTTAATTTAATTTAATACTTTAATAACAATTCCAGGCAAAATATCTTTTTACTGTCTGTTAAGTCTGATTGCATCTGTTTGTCTGTGTGACAAAAATATCCAAACCTAATGTTAAATGCTGTATCTACCTTTAAGTTTTGTCTCCTAGTGTGTATCCTCACAGTGTTATAGAACACCAAAATAGAAAATGCAATATCTAATTTATTCCTACCAATTTTACAAAGACAAAACTCGTGGAAGTGAAAAAGGGGACCCGAGACAAAAAGAAATTATTAACACAGTTATATGTTATCATTTAAGATAGAAATTTGTACTGATTTTTAGGTTAATTTGGCTTTAGGAAAAGATGAACAGGAAGAAATTAGGGACATCTGAAACTGGGCAGATGACGCTTGAGCAAGAGTCAGTTTTATCAGGCAAAAAAAAAAACAAAATGGAACTGCATCCAAAAAGGGTCAGAGAGTCTCACTTTTCTGGCCATCAGTGGGGAGGGACTAAATTCCTTAGTGAGTTGCAAAATGATTAAAGCAATTCAAGGTTAAAAAATGAAAAATTGCTGTAAATATAGGGCTAGGCTGCAGAGAATGGAAATGATTACTATTCTGAGAGCCAGGTATGGGAACACAAGGCAAACTGTGCTCCTCTTTGTTAAGGACCTAGATGAAGTAGAGCATGGAAAAACTCTGCATGTTTTTTTACTTTATCTAAAACATCCAAGATATCCATAGACAAAAAACAGAGAGATGGCAAATCTAGCTCTACTATGATTTTGTGGGTTGGCTAATTATTGTTCCTGAATTAAGAACTCACAATCAACTTCATGCCTGATATCTTTAGCTTTGTCTAGTCGTCCACAGGGATTTGCAGAAAAAAAAAGCTAAAACAAGCAGAAATGCACTTAGACGATTGTACAATGTTATGGCTGGGAGGAAGGACTGTCTTCCTAATCTCTATCCAGATACTGTGAAGGAGAAGATTTTATTAATGTATTTTGCTGTCTGAAAAATAATTTCTCAACAGTTCTGTCTGTGTTGTAGGGATGATCATAAACATGTCCTTGTGCCTGACAAGGTTAAATAGAAGTAATTCTCTCATATAAATAACCTGAATGAAATGGGAGATCACTGAAAAAGGCACAAATATCACATGCACACGGGAAGGTTATGTTACCTGGTAAGCTCTAGCATGGATATTTTGTATGGAAGAGCTAATATTGCATCAGAAATGTTGAGGTTTCTTATTTTCGTGCACATGAAACTCACAAGATAGGACACCAAGAAATGACCACTTAAGTACTACTTCTCATGAAAATCCACCTGGTACACCGCAAACTTCAGAAATAATTGTCTGGGGTACAAGAGCAAAAACAGCCAATAATTTATAAAATATTCAGCAAAGGTACAGAAATATAGCTACTCACTAAAGAGCTGAACCATAACACACAACGCAGGATCACTTCATCTCTAAACTTTCTGCCTGGCTATGGCCTATGCTCTCCATTTGATGGTTCTCCTCCTCTTCCCAGATGGAGATCAAGGCGAAAATGAATGAGAGCAGAAATAGCCCAGGTTTCCCTCAGAAATAGGGAATACACACGTTTCTCCTCACCGTAAACTGGAGAAATATCAAAAAGCTCAGAAAAATCAGGGAAACATAATGTAAGAATATTAAGGAAAAAAGTTAATTTAGTAAAATGTCAACCCCAAAACAATGTGAGGCAGCAGGAGGAGCTGCTACAGAGTCAGCATCACTGTGTCCTGCAACTCAAGTAAAACAAGTAGTTTTGATCACTGTTGGGAGACCTGAAGCCCAATTCATGAGAGGTTATTGAACCCACTGCCACTGAAGGGATGGGAGCTTGATATAAATCTTCAGTTTGCATGGTTTATGTCTGACAATCACATTTTCCTTGGAGATCTGTGGAAAAGAAACAAAAGGAAAGCAACACATCTCAAACTTGAGGCAGGCAATAACCTCTTCGGAAATTCGTCATCCCAGGCATGTTTTATTGTCTTCTTACCTGTTACAATTTGATGATCACCCAGAAATGATGTTTTACAGTGGACTGAAAAGGCTTTTAATAGCTCTTAGACAATTAAACCTCAAATTATGTCCTTACAAGCATGCTTTTTCATTTAAGAAACAAAAGACATTTTTCCAAATATACGTTCCCAGTGTTGCCTAGATACAAATTTGTGTCCCTGTTCCCTACCCTTCCATCATCTTGCTGGATTACTGGGCTCCAGTCTTCTAACTGGGCAAAACCTCTCAGTTTGTAATCATGTTCGTCAGCAGCTTTCTTTTCCCTTGTTATCCACAGGGCTGGCCACAGATTCAGTTTGACAAGCCATAACTAATTCATTTGAGCTAAATTATATGAAAGCAGTTATCATGTTAACTGTGCTCACAGCTCCGCCTTTTGTATTGTATTTTTTTTGTTTCTGTTCTCCAAGGTATAATGTGTATGTTTTAAATTTGTGTTTTACCCAGATGCTAAGGATTAAATCATGGCTTTTTAGTTTCTAGTGTAATTGAATTTTATACTGTCTGAGTTAGCCTTCATTTAAGAATCTCAAAGTGTTTCAAAAATGTTCCTTAATGAAGCTTCACAAAACTTGAGTGAGGGAGGTAAATATTGTTATTAGCATGGTTTTATAGCTAGATGAACGGAGGAATATAGAGCTGGAGGGCATTGCAAATGCTCTCCGGGAACTCTCTGGTACAGATTTTAAGAGCATACTTGATCAAAAAAGGATTTCATTTTTCATGGAAAACAGCAACTAGCAGTTTTTGACAAAAAAAAAAATAAATAAATCTAAAGCTGACAATTGCTACAATAACCATTCTTTGCAGTTGTCAGTCAAAACTTTAATTTTCTGACAAAAGGACATAAATGTTAGAGAAGAGCAAACACTTGGCAATTCTTTTGTGTTTTTTTTTTTTTNGATTGTTTGTTTGTCTCTAAAACAAGGTAGAGCATTAGGAAAGGCTTGATGTGGAAAAAGTTATTTTTGCTTTTTTAAAAAGAAAATTTTTTGCTACCTTTCCTGTATTCCACACAGCATCTGCTTCATAGGCCACCTGGTGTGGGCTTATGGGCCACCTGGTGTTCCAGCAGATGCTGAGCACTCAAGAAGTGAAACATGGCTGTACCGTGAGCAGCGGTTGCAAATGCATTCAGCATGGCAGCCCTTTCTGCGTTTGAACTTCACCCATTATTTTGACTAAACCAGTGGTTTCCAAATTGTGGATTGGTGCCTGACCTTGTACTAAACTCTGGGTCACAGGGTAGCAAGCATCAAGGGCGTGTTTAGGGCAAGAAAATGATGCAGCCCTCCCCTGGGCCATGCCAGATGCTATGACCACATGGCACAGAGACCTCCACCCCTCTATATAGGAGAAAATTCTTTACTCAGAGGGCAGTGAGGCACTGGCACAGGCTGCCCAAATAAGCTGTGGGTACCCTGCAGGCATTCATGGCCAGGTTGGATGGGGTCCTGGGCAGCCTGATCCGGGTGCCAACCCTGCAATGGCAGGAAGTTGGAACTGGGTGGGCTTTAAGGTCCCTTCCATNTTTTACCCAGATGCTAAGGATTAAATCATGGCTTTTTAGTTTCTAGTGTAATTGAATTTTATACTGTCTGAGTTAGCCTTCATTTAAGAATCTCAAAGTGTTTCAAAAATGTTCCTTAATGAAGCTTCACAAAACTTGAGTGAGGGAGGTAAATATTGTTATTAGCATGGTTTTATAGCTAGATGAACGGAGGAATATAGAGCTGGAGGGCATTGCAAATGCTCTCCGGGAACTCTCTGGTACAGATTTTAAGAGCATACTTGATCAAAAAAGGATTTCATTTTTCATGGAAAACAGCAACTAGCAGTTTTTGACAAAAAAAAAAAAAATAAATCTAAAGCTGACAATTGCTACAATAACCATTCTTTGCAGTTGTCAGTCAAAACTTTAATTTTCTGACAAAAGGACATAAATGTTAGAGAAGAGCAAACACTTGGCAATTCTTTTGTGTTTTTTTTTTTTTAAAGATATTTGACCACTAACACTGAGGATGAGCAGAACACAGGCACACATATACAAATGAAACTTTATTCAAAGATCTCCAGTCATCCAGGCTGAGATCTCTACTTCTCCTTATACATCTATATTTTATTGGAATTTAATTAGATTAATAGGAGTTTATTACTCAGTTTAGCAAAGTATGTAATGTTTCTTCGGTACCTGTGATTCTCATCCTTTGGGAATTCATTCATGTAGCTTGCTTGGGTGGTTCTGAAAACCTCAGTCTGAGTACTGGAAGCTGAACCACCTCATTTTTCATTCAGGTCATATTTAGTGCCATGTGTGTTCTAGTTCCGTTTCACTCTGGTGTCAAAAATAAGTTCAAGCTAATGGTTCACTTTTACATTCAGATAAAAAAAGTGGTTCAAGCCCATCTTCACTCTCCCCATGTTTGCATTTGCTTTCATCCCCTGTTTTTAACTCAATTTTCANGTGCCAACCCTGCAATGGCAGGAAGTTGGAACTGGGTGGGCTTTAAGGTCCCTTCCATCTTATGCTCACATGAGCCCCTTTTGCCTCAGGTGTGATGGATCAACTTAACCCATGGACCAAGTTTACAGTCTGGTGGTCCACAACCAGGAGTTCTTTTTTGGCACTCTTCATCAGCTATGTCACAAGTTCTGAAAGTGAATGTTACTGACAGCAGCTGACCTCTTCCTTTTTCATGCTGGAAACTTGTTTTAAAGCATGAAACTACACCTTTATGTTCTGGGAAAAGAAGTGGGGTTTTATTAATTACTGCTTAAGAGCATATGAAAAATAAATAACTGCACTCCTAATACTGTTAATTTATATACTGCTGTGAAATCTGATTTGTAAAACACTGATAAAATATTTACTTGTAACTGTGATGACCACTTAAAATGGAAAGATTATTGTGCCTTGCAGATCTGCTTAAAAATACAAAATGATTTAGCATTCCTTGCTGGATCCGAATTTCAGCAGGGATATAGTCACTGCAGGCTTCAGTTGCTGATGGCTCTTCCATGCTGAATTAGATCATCAGAGATTAGATCATCCATTAATCCACAGGGCTTAGGGCGATTAGCTGATCTGTACTTACCCCTCAAAGACCAAGAAATGCCCCAAGAGGCTGCTTTTCCCTATCACATGCAAGGTCCTCGGGGAGGGAAGCACAGAGGTTCTGCCTTGCCTCCAACGCAGAGTATGAGCTGTCACATTCTCTGTGCCCTGGGTCCACTTCCCTGCTGTTCTGTGGCTAGAGCACTGTGGCCCTTGCTCATTTTTTTCATGGAGCCAAGTTCTCTCCTGCTGAAACGAGACAGCTTTTCTAATCCTCTTTCCTTTTCGCACATGTGAACCCAGTGGTTATGAGAACATCTTCAGTACTCGGAAGTCTGTTTAGGAGGGGGTACAGGGAGATGCTCTGGAGTAGAATTTAATTTGGGTCCAGCAAAACCCAAGGATGGGGACATCCCAGTGAACAGTCCCAAGGTTTCACCTCTTCCTGATGTCAGCAAGCAGATAAGGCTCACACTCCTCAGTGCTCTTCATGCTTTCCCAAGATAGGTCCTGTTTACATTTATTTCCTATAGTTTACTAATTTTTGGTGAGCACTAATGATTTCTGTTTTTTTAATCCCTCTTCGCTTGCTAGGCTTTTTGTGAACATCTTCTCCAAGGGATATCCTTTGGCCTCTGAAGAAGAGTGCATCATCCTCCAAGCTTCCAGAAGCCAATGAGGGCTCCTGATACAGCTGAGAATGGGAGGAGAAGGCAGAATTAAAAATGAGGTTTGTGATTAACAGAAGCTGACTGTATAAAATATTTGTTGCAGAACAGTAGGCATGAATCAGACCTGACACCAAAGCCAGTTTTCCTTTTACCAAGAAGCTAGTACTTTAAGCAGTGGAAACATGATAGCCCCTCAATTAATTTCAACAGTGAAAAGATTTAGGTGTGTAGAAAACCCTGTTCACAAGTTAGTTGAAGTGTCAGAGAAACTACAGAAAAAATGTCATTACTTTGAGGAATGAAAAAGGATAAGTGAGGAGTTGGGAAAACGTGTTTCAGTAATTAGTGCTCAATAGAAAATAATACCAAATTTCAGAAAACGTTCCTTATATGAGAGAAACTTGGTGCAAGTGAGCACTGTTAAGCAGTGAACTGTACCCATGCACACCCTGTTAAGATATCAGAGGACTGTCCCCAAGTCCAAGGAGGCATACAGACCTGATATAGGGTTTGTGGTGGACAAAGGCTGGGTAATGGGCCAACTCTTGACACCCTTGCTCCTCCTGAACAACCTAATGCATGATAAACAGCTCTGCTGGGCTCACTGGGAATTGCTCACATCATATGATGCTATTCAGTGTGTAAGGTGATTACAGTGTGAATTGCAGAATATAGCTTCCAAGCTCTAACATGCCTTGGAGCTGGGAAAGAGTTGCAGAGTTTTGGGCTTCCTGGGGAGTTTTATTGGCATTTGGGGGATATTTTGGAGAGGAATCTTCTGGAAGTTTGTAACAGCACACTGTGGAAAAGCGAGCTGATGGGACTGATGATCCAAGATGAGCTAATTATGCTGATTTACGAGAGAAGAGAGAAAGAAGACTTACCAGACTGGAGATCAGTCTCATCACTGAGTACCGTGAATATGACTCTGGCAAAGTCACTAACATGTGCTTAGGAACAGCTATCAAGGAAATTAGACTCACATATGTGGAGTCAATAAAAGATGATTTCTTTTTAAAGAATTATATGCTTTATTATGGCAGGCGAGTAAATAATATTGTGTTCAGTTTTGGGCCCCTCACTACAAGAAATACATCGAGACCCTGGAGAGTATCCAGAGAAGGGCAATGAAACTGATGAGGGTTCTGGAGCACAAGTCTTACGAGAAGCAGCTAATGGAACTGGGATTATTCAGTCTGGAGAAAAGGAAGCTCAGAGAAGACTTCATAGCTCTCCACTGCTCCCTGAAAGGAGGCTGTAGCGAGGTGTGAGTTGGCCTCTTCTCCAGTGTAACTAGTGATAGGACTAGAGGGAATGGCAACTTGTGCCAGGGGAGGTTCAGGTTTGAAATTAGAAAAATTTCTTCTCTGAAATAGTGTTAAGGCACTGGAGCAGACTGCCCAGAGACATGGTTGAGTCATTATCCCTAAAGATGTTCAAGAAATGTTTAGATGTTGTACTAAGGGGCATAGTTTAGTGGGGAAATATTGGTGGTAGGTGGATGGTTTGAATAAATGATCTTGGAGATCTTTTTCAACCTTGGTGATTTTCTGGTTCTGTGATTTTTCCTCAATTAGCTGCTATCAGATAGTAGCAGATGGGTATCAGAACTATTTAATGTCTTTGTGGGGGACGTGGACAGTGGGATTGAATGCATCCTTAGCAAGTTTGCAGATGATACCAAGCTGAGTGGTGCAATTGACATGCTAGAGAGGGATGCCATCCAGGGGGGCCTGGATGAGCTTGAGAGACAAGCCCATACCAACCTCATGAAGTTCAACAAAGCCAAGTGCAAGGTCCTGCACCTGTGCTTGGGCAATCCCAAGCACAAATACTGGCTGGGCAGAGAATAGCTTGAGAGCAGCTCTGAGGAGAATGATTTTGGGATGTCAGTTGATGAAAGTCTCAACATGAGCTGGCAATGCACGCTTGCAACCCAGAAGGCCAACTGTATCCTGGCTTACATCAAGAGAAGCATAAGTAGCAGGTTGAGGGACATGATTCTGCCCCTCTACTCTGCTCTCATGAGACCCCCACCTGGAGTACTGCATCCATTTCTGGGGTCCCCAACACAAGAAGGACATCAAGCTGTTGGAGCAGGTCCAGAAGAGGGCCATGGAGATGGTCATAGGGCAGGAACACCTAACCTATGAAGACAGGCTGACAGAGTTGGGATTCTACAGCCTGGAGAAGAGAAGGCTCTGAGAGGACTTTATAGTGGCCTTCCAGTACCTGAAGGGAGCCTACAGGAATGCTGGGGAGCAAAATGCGTCCAGAGAAGGGCAGTGAAGGTGATAAGTGGTCTGGAGAACAACCCCTACGAGGAGCAGCTGAAGAAAAGGGGGTTATTTAGTCTGGAGAAGGGGAGGTTCGGGGTGACGTTATTGCTCTCTACAGATTCCTGAAAGGAGGTTGTGGTGAGGTGGCAGTCAGCCACTTCTCCTGCATAACTAGCAATAGGGCTAGAGGGAATGACCTCAAGTTACACCAGGGGAGATTCAGACTGGACATTAGGAAATACTACTTTTCCCCAGAATGGGCTGCTCAGGGAGGTCGTAGAGTCATTGACCCTGGAGGTGATCAAGGACGGTTTGGATGATGCTGTGTTGTAGTACATGGTTTAGTGAGAACTATTGGTGATAGGAGGACAATTGGACTGGATGATCTTGTAGGTCTTTTCCAATCTTGGTGATTCTATAATTCTGTGACTTTTTATAAGGGTATAGAGCGATAGGACAAGGAGAAATGGCTTTAAACTGAAAGAGGGTAGATTTAGACTAGATATTAGGCAGAAATTCTTTACTGTGAGGGTGGTGAGACTCTGCAACAGATTGCCCAGCAAGGTTGTGAATGCCCCCTCCCTGGAAGCATTCAAGGCCAGGCTGCATGGGGCTTTGGGCAAGCTGGTCTAGAGGGAGATGTCTCCACCTATAGCAGCAGGGTTGAAACGAGATGATCTTAAAGGTCCCTTCCAACCCAAACCATTCTATGATTCTATAAGATGTCTTGATGAAGTAAGAAAATGATCCAGTAGAACTGGATAGAGATTTCATTGTGCAAGTTTTTATATTGAAAGAAAATGGAGATGCAAAGTTTATCTCCGTTTTATAGATTTTTGTGGGATTTTCCACTTCCTTGTTCTTTCCTTTTTTTTAATCAACATTTTTCTGAAGAATACGAAGGTGAACTGAACTCTGGATGTACATCTAATCATAGCAAAAATGACCTGTCTGGAAAAGGACAGAAATATTGCAAAAGGACATTTCTAGAACGATGTTTAAACCATGACATAAGCACATAATAAAGTAATCACCACGAATGAAAGGAAAAACATAAACTACCTGTGTTCATAGAAAGTGGATTTAATATAAAGATGGCAACACAGGAGACAGAAATTCTCTATTTATGTCAAAACAAATTCAAGGCTAAACTGAAAAGAGGACATCCTGCAGGTACAACAGTATTAATATCTATTTGGTTACTAGGAAAACATGCACACTGAAATCTCAAGGTAACCTTCATTGTATTTGAGTAACAGGCATTTTTATAACCCTTGTGTGGACAGTCAGATCAGCAGCTAATAGCTAACAGAAGGGCAACCTTCCTACAGAGCTAGGCAAGTGGCTTTTGCAGGAAACCACATACCAACACTAGGAATGGCTCACACATGTGGATGGAAAAAAGCACTCCTACAAAAAAAGCTGCTCTGTGCTCCTCACACTTCCATTCTGGGTGATACTAGAGATGACCTTAAAAATTTGTCTTGCTCAAGGTGATGCAGTAAAACCGAGTGAGGTGTGGATGCCATGTGAGCAGACAATGTCAATGCTTGCATGTGATGGATAGTGATGGACAAGGTTGTTGTTGCTTTGTGCATCAGTATGTGTTGTATTAAACTAATACCACCAGATTATATTGTGCCCCATGGTGAGGACAATTATGTTGCTTTCAAATTCTAAAGCACCTTTCAATGCTGTGGACAGTTCAGTGCTTTAGGAAGCCCAGCCCTGGAATTAAGGAGGTCTAATGCAATCAAAAAACATTCAGTTCTTTAATTTTGCCCACAGATCAGGAACATGAGTACCTTGCCCAGCCGTGGTAGCATCCTATTGTCATACTGTATTACCGTCTGAACATTTGACAGTCACTAAAGACACCTCTTGCATCCCTGCCCAGGTGGGTATTCTGAGCTGGTCTTGTGTCTCCAGTGAGGTCTTCAATGACATGAACCAGCTACTGCAGCACCACAAATAACTGCCTGCCTGCTGAACCATAGACTGTGTACACACACTTAGCCCACTGCTAAGTATTTCATCCTCGCTTGACCTCCTTTCCTTGCATAGAAGGTAGACCCAGCAGCTGATAACTTACCTTTGGAAGGCATTTGGAAACCTGGATCCAGATTTGTGTGCCAGTAATGCATGTGATAGGTAATAAATGGGAAGTTCTCTGCACATAGCTTTTATCTCACTTTATAGCATGTATTAATTACTAGCATGACTATATTTTCAAAAGCCAGTTAAGCAATAGTAGGCTGTATTTGCATGCCAACAAATATAATTAGATTGCTTTCACTTGGCACAGACTTCACTGCACTAGCTACAGACAGGCAATGATCACCTTCTGCTGAAGAAAAGAAGGACAGAGAAGCAGAACAGAAACTGGATGTGAATCATTAGTTAATGGTATAATGTGCATGTAACAGTCACTCCTATCTTTCTACTTTCCCTTTGCAGATAGCTATATAACTATCTTGGATTTACCTTGAAACACAAATGCCTTCAGATAGCTATACAAAGTAAACCAGAATAGCTCTATTCTCATTCAAAGTAGGTGAGGTTCAAGACATCCATTTATTTTCTTTGCTGCTAGGAGTTGCATGCAAAACACTGGCATCTACGTAAACAATACACTTCTAGAATAAGTAAATGCAATAATCCTGCTCTGTTTTTGTGCCAACATGTGAATTGGGTCTTTACATGCGAATTTGTCGGTTACAAGACTAATTTGAATTTGAATAATCTACATAAAATAAAATGTGAATTTCCTATGAAGGGAGTAAATATTTTATCCTGACTCTTTAATGCAGTTAAGAGGGTTTCTGTTTAGTTGCACTGCCTTCACTTTGCTGTCCCTTTATTCTCTTGGATGGGGTGATATGTTTCTACCGTGATGCAGTTTTTTTTTGAATCAAGTAAAAGCATGCTTCCAGTCTGGACACTGGCTTGGAAGAGACCAACTTCAGTGACAGGACTGATTGCTGAGCACAGAGCTCATAAACTACAGTTTTAATCAAGAACATTCTCTTTGGCCAAGTGTTATAGTTCACATGGACAGAGTATCCCAAAACTATGCCAAAGGTCTGTTGCTTTATTACTTTCAGAAAAAAAAAAAAAAAAAGAAGGAAAGAAAACTCAGTGACACGTCAATATTTTCCCAATTTATCGTCTTCCAGGATGACTCACCGTCAAAATAGTGCTCCAGTAACATTTGACATGCCACACCAGAACAGCTTCTGAGCTGCTATTTCCATCCAGAAGATTATGGGGGAATTAAAAAAGCAGATCTTTTGACACAATTCAGCATAGCAACTTCAGTGTATTGTGCTAATTTATACCAGGGTGTCGTTACTAAATAGGCTATTTGACACAATGCATTATAAAGAATTTAGAAGTGTCATGTATAAGTACTTCATAGTCTTTGTGATGCAAATAAAAAAGGATGTATCCTGGAAAAATCTTAGGAGTATTGGAGACACCGCTAGGCCAAAGGTGCTTCTCTGCACAGCCATGCCATGTAGCCCAGGTCAAGTCCTGTTTCTTGGTAATAACTAGTTAGGACAAAGCAATGGCATCATAAAAGCTGAAAGACCCTTTATTCCAGCAGCATTAAAACCAAAAGTGCCATGTGCCAAACAGCTGTTAGAAAGTAATTTGTAATTACATGTAAATAATTACACTGTGCATTTAGATTGGATAATTCTCTCATATCTTTGGAAGGTCTGGTGTTTTTTGGCTACTACACAGGGCTGGTTGCAGAACTCTTTATATCCAGTTGTCAGTGGTTTACAGTCCAGTTTGGCCCAGTTCTGTGACTAGTGGGTCAGGGAACCCACACACACACGCCTCAGGAAAGGGGAAGGCAGAAGAGGGAGAGGGTAGGGAGATGGGCCTAGAACAAAATTGACTCTTCAACTGCCAGTGCACCACATGATGTTATGTTGTGGAATACCAATAACAAAAAATCATAAAACCATGACATGAATTTGCTTTAACTCTATGTTTCATTTCACTTACAGGTAGCTGCAAATGGTCCCCTCTGGCTCTCACTTTGGTCAAAGGCGGAGGGACTGGAAATGCTGAAGTTGTGTAAACAGACTTTCAACACTGGGAGCAAAAGTTGCAAAAAGGAGCTGTTAGTAAGTCATGAATACAGAGTAGTGCTTCGTGGACTGTTCAGAAAATGTGACTGCCAGGTGTGCTTACAGGACAGGGTCAATTGTTCTTTGAATTCATCAGCCAGGTCTGACAGTTCAGGGGAAACGGAGTGCCCTGTAGTTAGGCTGTTTGCCCCTTGAGCTCTGGGATCCTCTTTCTATTTGGCTATAATCTCTTGATCTCTGCATTACAGTGCTGAACTTTTAGGCAACAGGTCTGATAGGTAATGTCCCTGTACTATGTTAGATAGTCCTGCTATCTGTGTGGGTACAGCTAGGACCAGCTCACAAGTTCAGTGTCAGCTTTCTTACCCACTCAGGGCAAGAAAGCTGACATACTTGAGAGAGCTGGCATTTTGACATACAGAGCTGCTTTTGAAATCCCAGAATTTCTAACAAAACTTGAGGAAAATTTAACTGATTTAAACCAGTGGTGTTAAAATACTATAATTGCAGTCTGATTCTCCACCTCTGCAGAGAACCTTAAGTTACGGACTTGACAGATGCTCTTTTGCTGTAGCATTTATGCAACAAAGTTGTACACTGTTGCCTCTTTAAGAGTTTTAAAAGTAATAAAGAGGGATCTCATTGTGCTCACCTGCACAGGCAGGAGCAAAGGCTGTGTGAGGATGGCATCAGCCAATTGTAGGATGGTAAATGGAAGATTTCTGGCAATTTGTTGCTTTCTTTCCTTCAGTTGCTTCTTCAGACTTCATGGTTGTGAGATTACAAACCATTGTCAGAAATTATCTGTCAAATTCTTTTTAAGATTAAAATACACCAACAAGAACATGTTTTCTTTGGTTGAAATAAAAGCTTCTTTTGACATTCTTCTGAAATAATCCATTCTGTTGACAGGAAAATAGCAGTTTGGTGATTTTATTTCAAAGATTCACTCCATAATTGGTAGTATTCTCTCAGACAGAAGGAAAAGGCACTGGATGCAGTGATCCTGTGCATAGCATAGCTGTTTTTGTCAAACAGCTGAGGTGTGGTAAAGATTTCTGTAGCACTTGTTTCAGGAAAGATTTCCCACGGCCATGAGATGGACTGCTGCTCTTGCATGCAGCCTTGGCACTACACTGAGGCATTCACCAAGATGCCTACCCATGACTGCTGTCAGGGAGGACAGGGACCTCATGGAGCTGTCACTAATGCTTCTGTCACACAGAAATTCAGACCAGATTAAACTGTTTAGGCTGAGCTAGGTGTGGTTTACCTGAATATAATTAGGAAACACTTTGAAGCCTGCTCTGGTAGCAGGTAGGGAGTGCATTAATATCTGACTAAGGGACAGAATATTTTCTATTGATATAAGCGTACTAGTGGAAGTGTTCTTGATAATTATTGCTTATTTCCATATAAGAAAGAAATAAGAATAATAGGTACTGTGATGTAAATTGCCTCAATGCTGCTCTAACCCTGTGTTCCAGAATAGTGGGTGCTCCAATGCTTTTTGAAAGAAGCTACACCCTAAAGTATATATTCATACACAAACCTGTGTGTAGAGCTGCTCTGAGCTGTTGTATGTGATAGATCTTGCTGCTTATTACAGTGCATTAATATTATACTATTGTAGTAGTCAGAATAGAAAACAAGATTTGACGAAGTTGTGCATGCTGCCTTTGAACGTGTAGACGTAGACACAAGGAACAATTTAACACTGGAAAACCCAAGTCATTTTGAAAATCTGGACACTCCTGTAAAAGGCTGTAGGTACTACTGGGCAGTCTGGTGGTGTTGCCCAGCAGAAGAAATCTAACAAGACAGGATATATTTACCAAAATATATTTGGAGGAAACCAGTTGTGCTGAATCAATAATCTTGCAGTTGCCATCCTGATTTTACTGAGCTTGGCCACAGAGCAACTTCTGCTTCTGAATCCAGAATGGTGTTTGAATCTTTGAATCTTCTTTCTTAGTTACCCCAAAGACACTTTCCTTTTTATCCACTGAGGTACGTTAAGGTTTGAAGTTATCCCTCAGTTGCCATTGTTCATCAGCAGTGCTGTTGACTATCTGAAAAGGCTGCCAGGATAAGTGTCCATGGGTTGTTTCCTTAGTAGGATTGTTTGTTTGACTGACTGTAAGGGTCTAATAGAAGATAACAGATGCAGTAAACACACAGTTGACTCAAGAAATTAAAATGTTAACTACAAAAGTAAGCAACTCATTTACTACATGCTGACAAATTGACCAAACCCATTCAACAATATTTAACTCCCTATAAATGTAAATATGAAGTGCTTCCATTTCAGTTTTTAACTTCTAGTTAAATGTGTGAAACAGTTTCAGGATGAATAGACACCAAAACATCTCCTTGTTTCTCTGAACCACATACATGTTTAGAGCCTACCAGTCACTCTAGAAATCTGAGAACATGATTCTTAATTACTGCACCACTACTAACATAAAGGTAGAATGTTCCTATTTTTTTTTCTGCCTCTGCATAGAACTGGGACATGAGAGGTAGTGCAAAATGAAAACGTGCAAAAATTACAAGAGAATTGCTTAGTGCTGAATGCCACCACTGGTACTTCTACCAGGTTTGATCTGTGCTGTGTGAAGTTGGTAACTATTTCAGTAGAGATCACTCAAACAGCAACAGGTGATTTATAGCATTTATCAGCTTGGATTCAGCCAGCTTTTCCTGAATTTTACTTCAATTCACTTCAATGGAAATGGACACAAAAGACTTTTTACTGTTTTGTTTTTTTTTTGTTTGTTTGTTTTTTTTTAATGTCATCTCCCTTCCACAGTTTCTAGAACAATACAGACCATAGGAATCCTCCAAAATGAATCCAAATGAACCGATATCAAAATGTTTTGGTTCATACAGCAGTGAATTGTACCTCTCAGGAAGCAAATCTACAAGATGTGTTTTCCTGACTTTTGTGGAGGAGTCCACATGATGCAGCACGTCTCTCCTGGTATCTTGTGTTTCCAGTTCCCTGAGTCTTCTCCCAACATCCAAGAAAACAGCTGTTTGGGAAAAGCAATGACTCATTTATTTATGTGTTTAGCCTTGGCAATACTGAACAGGATTTTGCCTTTGTGCCTCAGTTTATTATTTACAAAACTGGAGTAGTAAATTCCAGCACTGAGGTATGTACTGGATGAGCATGCTAAAAGTGCAAGGCTGCTGATAAAGCAGTGGAAACTCTTTAACCAACTGTGACACAAGTCAGTGATTTCAAAGGTGACACCTATGCTGTACCTATGCTCTGAATTCTATCTTAAAATGAAGCCCACCATTGGCTTTGCTTCATTTTAAAAAGTAGCAAGTATTGTGGCCAATATAAGAAATGTCATTTTCTCATCTTTCTATTTTTTCTTTACTCCTCCTTTGATGGAAATTTTACAGAAGAGAATAACTCTTTACACTAACAACTTTCCTAACATCACTACTTCAATCAAATCCACTTGACTGCTGATGGTGATGTGATTATCACAAGCATGTAAACTACTGTCCACTTATTTTAAACTTTGTTTGAAAACCCCATTTTCAATGCTTTGCAAAATATTTGGTATGAAGATATCTCTCATAGTGAAGCACTTGAGTACACTGGAAAATGTGCTGTGTGTTATACTCTCTGCTTCCTGGATATTGAAGAGCAGAAATACATCCCTATCTTCCACTGAAGCAGCTTCCTGTGACCATAAGGTGGCAGTGATCTTGAAGAGAAACACATATGCATGTGTGCACACACAAGCAAAATAATCTTTGGGACATTAAATGATAATAAAGCCAGGGCGGAAATGACAGCCAGTAGTCAGCTCTTTCTGATTCATTCCAGCATAAACTTCTCTCTACATAATATCTGGAGTGTTGTACATTTTTTGCTTTGTCTCTTTTCATGAGCTCATCAAAGCCGATTACACTGCTCTGCTGTAAGTGAGAGCTGTGAAGCTAAGCTGAACAAATCAGGCCATCCCTGTGGATGTATAAATGAGTCAAATGACCTCCAAAAGCATGAATCTTAAAATAAGGTTGTGCAAACTAACAGATCTCTGTGCTGATTATTGCAAGCAACTCTTGGAACCTCAGGAAGGGGAGGGAGTGGAGGGGAGGAAGAAGTAGAAACCTCTTTAATCCAAGTGAAGTTTCACTCTTTCATAGCAGTACTATCATATACAAGGGCAAATGTACATGGCATTGAAATGGCAGGGAAAGGAGGAAGCATGTTATCAAGTGCTTTGGTGGTACTGTGGCTTGCAGGAAAAGTCACTTCCATAGGAAAATCAAGTGTTTTGTGGAATTGGAAAATAAAACCATTCTCTAAAGAAGCAAAAAGAGGCCCCGTCCTTGAAGTTAAAGGCTTAAGCATGCTGTTTGACCTGTAAAGCAGGGTAGAAATTACTTTATGAAAAACAGGAGTAAGGAAGGTTAGTGGATTATGCGTTTACTTCTGTTTCCTTGTACAACCTTGGTTGGGCAAGGGAAACTGTACATATGTCCTTCGGGATGTGAAAAACTGTGCTCTGTCAGCATGTACGTACCTGGAGTAGCAGGAATCGCAGAATATCCTAAGGTAGAAAGGACACACAAGGGTCATCAAACCCCACTCCAGGCTCCACATAGGACACCCCAAAATTCAAACCCTACATTTGAGAGTGTTGCCCAAACACCCCTTGAATTCTGGCAGCTTGAAGCTGTGCTCACAGCCCTGGGCAGCCTGTTCCAGGGCCAACCACCCTCTGGTGAAGAAACTTTTCCTAACCCCTAACCTGACCCCACTTTCCCCCCTCTCCCCCTCCCCCGACACAGCTCCTTGCTGTTCCTTTGGATTTGGACTCTGTTGCTGTTACCAGGGAGCACAGCCATGAGTCCTCCCTTCAGCCTTCTCTGCTCTGGGCTGAACAAACCAATGGCCCTTGGCTGTTCCTCATGCATCTTGCCCTCTAGACCTTTCACTGTCTTCACAGCCCCCCTACAGACACTAGTTTTATATCTGTTTTATACAATGGTGATCAAAGCTGCACAGTGCAGGACACATCTTCTGGTCGGCAGGGACCATGCTGGCCAGCACTATCTGATAGCTGCTACAGTATGATGCATGCATTACCAGTTTCCTATGGTAAATGAATTTAGCAATTTCTATCCAGTCCAGAACAAGGACTTTTGCAACAAGAACGTCACCAATATAATTGTGGTTACAATCATACTTGGAGTTATTTGAAATATAACATATGAAATGATGGAAGATTCCAGCCATTAGCTAGGAAGCTCATGATACTGTTTAGCTTACTTTATAATTATCCAAGTGGAACAGGTGACTTATCCAAACAGATGATAGTGGAAGGGCAAATAAAACAGGTTTTCTGGGGCAAAGAAATTCAGAAGTGTCACAAATGAGTTGAAAGGGACTGCCCCACTTTTGGCCTTGCTGGGGACACTCAGACTGCTGCCCCTCCTGACCCATTGTAGATACTTTCAGCTTTTCTCATCCAGGTCTAGGACCTCCAAGCAGTCTTACTCCCCAGATGGCCTAAAGTTTGGATGATCATCTTAGATGTGGCCATTCTAGCTTTGTACGGGAGAAGCATCAGCTGAGTTGTTGCATGTGCTTGACTTGCCATCATTTTGCATGGATTTTTGTGTCCACAGCTCTGGCTGACAAAGTTGTCAGGCCAATTGTTGTATTTTTTTGTTTGTTTGTTTGTTTAGATTGGATTTGAGGTCAAGGAATCTACTTCCATGAGTGAGGACTCTACTGATGCAAGACACACAGTGTTCCCATTGTGTGTTTCTCTCTTCATTATGCTTTAAATATTCCCAAGTTTCCCGTGGCTGTGGCTTTGCAGCCATGTGAAGAATGATGCAATGTGAAGAAGCAAAAAGTAGACATTTCACTGTTTTGGTACTGACTTCCACATACTGCGTATCTAAAGGCCGAGAATGAGAGTTTTCTGCTGTCTGGAAAGAACAGAGCAGGATAAGAAAATTTTCAGATTTTGTTAGATTTAGTCACTAAATTTTGAAAGACTGCTTAGAAAAATGTCAGAATGAAAAATTTTATTTTGAATTAAATTGTAAGAATAAGCTGTAATTTAGAGAAGTGACCCAACATGTGAATGATTTCCTCAAAGCTCCTTTTTCTGGTCCATTCCAATTCTGTTCTAATGTCTTCCAAGGGCCACAATTCCAGATCTTCTTCTTTGTTTGTATAACGTACATTCGCTTTTCTTATTATAAAAAATGCTCTTTAAACGGGACTGAAAACTTTTGGAAACAATCTTTGTTAGCTTTTATCACTTTCATGTAAACATGTATTTCCAGGAAAATAAGTACAGAAGTTTTCATAAAGGCTGCCATAATTTTATAAAATCTTTATTCTATTCTTAGCAGGCCCTGTTTCCTGAACAGGTGCCATGATAACTAGTATTTGTCCTTAACTCTGTGCATAAGCACTTAGTTTCTTACGTTTCCAGATTTTATTGTACATCCTTACTTGCATTGTTGAGCCCAGAGCAAAATAGAAGGGCTCAAGGCAGACTATGAGCTCAAGATGTTTGTCTGAGGTGGAATGAAACATCAAGGTATTCATGGCAGAAGTCTTTTTATGATGGCTGGGGATAAAGAAGCTGAAGATTTGGGTGGCAAGAAGACTATTCATAGCTGTTTGCACACCTGTACAAAGGTAAAGGCAATTCACCTGTGTGACCGGAAGGGGTGGGGTCTGGTTCCACTTCTCCCAGACCCCATTTAAGGGCTGACCACCATTGGGAAAGGATCTCTTGTTGGAGATCTCTCCCTTGTGGAGTTCCAAGTGAGCCTCAACTGTCAGTGACAGGTGAGACTTTCCTAATTAACTGGTTGTTTTTATACCATCTGGATAAGCTATACAAAAGTATACTGTTCACCTTTGTTATTTTGTGTAGGTACTATTCTTTTGGGGGTATTCACCCTACATTAGGTATACTTTGTGCATGTGATAGAAACATGGACAGTTAAGCAAAGGAAAATAAATATTGTTTGTCCTGGTTATGGTGAGGAAGATGCCACTTCTCTTCCTACCATGAAGGAAATATGCAGACACTGCAGGAAAGTAGTTCACTTTTTACATGCTAGTCTACAGAATGAGATTTTTGTTCTTCCTCTCTTTAAGAAATAACACATTATATTTGCTATTCTAGCAGCAATGAGGTCTGCTGGGAATTATAGCTGAATTCCTTGCTGCTTTTTTCTTCTTGGGCCTGGGCTCCTACAACCCTCTCATCAGTCACAGATGTTATTCTCCCACACTATTAAATGAGGGATCTGACAATAATCTGTGCTGGGTTAGATCTATGTGGTATGGGAATAGTTTGTGAGGCATTTGCTGTTGAGCCTATGGAAATATGAGAGCTTGTTTATTACTTCCAGACTTTCCTCTGAGTGCTGGGATCCAGAAACTTGCCTGATAACCATGGTTACTATTCTTAGCTGGTGCACTTGTGTATCAGTCACTGCTGTTAGTTTTTGTTACAGAACAGTGAAATATATATATATATATTTAAAAAAACAAATGCGGATGGCATAGTTAGAGTTCAGTCTTGAACCCAGGTGAACCGGCTTCTGGCTGTGGAGCTCTCCTTTGCACTGATGAAATGGCTTTTGTGCAGAAAGGACGCAGCAAGCACCTACATCTTTCTTTGTTCCCACTCCTGGTATAAATGAGATGACTCTGCTCTGATCGCGTATCTGGGTGATCAGATCAGAGGTGGTAGTTGATAAACTGTGAGTCAGCATTGGAATTAAGTTACAGTGCCAGAGATAAAGGAGCTCTGAACCTCTCCCTGGATGGCAGATCAGAGAAGGAATGAACAGTTCGTGCAGAAATTGCCTCCATTGAAGGAGGCTGTGCAGTTACATTGATGCTCAGAGTAGAAAGCTGGAGGTGGCTCTTCTTAAACATCCAGTGAGCCTTAATGACTCCCCTTTCACACCTGAGAGCATTTCATTTGCAGGAGGAAGTCAGTTACATGAAGGCTTTTAGTGCACAAGTCCTTCTCCTGTAACACTCCTGTCATCTCCAAGTGTTATTCAAAACAGGATGATTATGATTGTTTCTCAGAGCCCACGGAGGTGACTTAACAAAGCCATCTCTGCTTGCTTCTTGCTGCTGGCATGCAGCACACCTGGGCTGCATTCAGAGCTATTTCTGTAAATCGCTAGGAGCTCCCTTTAGAAAGTCAAGACAGCCACATTCTTGAAGCACAGACTTGTTTTATGTGTCGCTGTACAGAGGTTAGATAATCTGCTGAACTTTGGAGCTAAATCTGCTCTACATTTAAAATTTTATTTATTTAGCTAGTCCTAGTAACTTAAAGAGATCAGAGTGCAGCTATGCAGAGACCAAAGGGGCTGCTACAATGTGGGTAGTATGCTAGCTTTAAACCAGGTAGCTCAGTTGTCAAAAGCGACAGACATGAAGGAATGGACCTCAGAAGTGACTGTAAAAGCTCAATTGGAGCTTAAGTGAATATTCAGTTGCCTTGTGATGAAAATAACAAGCACATTTTATAGAGTCACACACATAAGGTACTTTTTAATGCTGATAGCTATTTAAACAAATTAAAATATACCTGGTATACATGCTCAGGAAACTTAGCACTGAGTGGCTGTATTTAAATACTGTGGTCATACTACATATTCTTAAATCTTGCCTCTGGGAAGCATTCTTTGTATGCCAGAAGTATGGAAATTCCAGCCTAGGTTCTCCCTTGCGCCAGTAGGTTCAGCTAGGCTGGCAGGAGATAGAAAGGATACTAGATATTACATTCCTACAGACTTAAGTATCTTGACATGTTGTATAAGTAACAAATCACTATTTTTTTTTTTTTCTAATTCCAGCACAATAAACTGAGATAAAGTGGAATTCATTCCTACCAGCTGTGTTTTTTTTGTTTTTGTGTGTTTTTTTTTTTTTTATTTTTTATAAACTCGTAAGTGGTACTCCTAAATGAGAAACAACCAAAACATCTAAAGAACTTGAAGTTAAATAATTGGTTTACATTGTGCATCTTCAAATGCTGCCTCTCTTTTTGTCTCAAAGGTTTTAAACTGTAGAGCTCGTTTTCAAGTTTCCTATACTATCATAACGGTATAGGATAATGTGGATTTAAGCTAAAAAATGAAAGCTGGGAATCCTTCATAATCACATGGCCCTAGCAGCTGAGGCTTTAACTGTCAAAGCACTCAAGTCATTCCTCAAAAAAAAAACAAAAAAAAACATTGTATAGGAGTAAACTTCTACAAGTGATGAGAAGCCACAGTATTTTTGTCTTTGATGTTTTGCTTTTAGGATGTATTTAAAAATGTGATTCAGACTGTGATAAAATGCTAAGACCAACTTCTTTTTTCTGTCAAGAAGCCACCTTGTGCCTTCCAATTCTATGACCCCTACTTAGCAGCTGTGGCCTGAGATGTTGTACCCTGATAATGGGCATCCCTCTGGCCAGAGGCACTCAGGGGTGCTGGTGATGGACCCAGCTTCAGTCTCACTTTGGAATAAGGCAAGCAAGGAAACAGTGGCAGAAAAGATGTAAAGTGCAGACTGAGTGGACAGACGAGCCCTTGTGGAGCAGATGGGGAGGAAACTGAGCAGGGCTCTTACTTAAATACATTAACAAAAAAGCACGAGTTAATAAAATCCCTAGGAAGAGTGTTCATAGCTTGTAAACAGTGCTCAGAGGAGGCACTGGAAAAGATAGCAGATCACAAACCATATCATGGCGTTGATTCTTTTTTTTTTTCAAAAGTTCACAACTGTTCTCTGGTTTAAAAACAATGTTTTTATATGACCTAAAGACAGGAAATAAGCTGGCTCACTAAGTACAGAGCTCATTTGAAAGGAGAGGCTTCGTTGATGTTGGCTTCTTTATTACATATACACACTAATTTGAAATATCAGCCTTGGAAATAAAACTGTTTTCATTTCTCCCAAGCAGAAAAAGATATGAAACATTTGCAGTTAATCACTGTTACTATTAAAAGCAACATGAATATTTTGTAATTCAGCGACTGAAGGAGTCTCTGCCCCAGTGAACAGCTCTGCTCCCAGCCTGAGGATGTCTTGTAATTGCCCCCTGTTATTTCACCTATTGGCCTGTCTGGCAGATGATCATGCATTTGTCCCCACGCAATCATCTTGTAAATTCTAAGCATCTTAACCACCAGCCCCATCACTTCTGTTGCAGGACAGTTACTTTTCACCGCATTTGCCACACTTCAGTTCTATAGCAGCATTCTTGAAGGCACCACTGCCAAGGACTGGAGGATGTCTTCCTCTTTGCTGATGTTCTCTGACAGCTGCCAGAGCTACAGTCTCAACACTTCCTTTTGGTGGTTGTTCCATACTGGTAACAGTAACAGTTCCCGAACCCAAGGCTGTGGGGCTGGAGGTTTTGTTTAGTAGCTTAACACTTAAATATGGTCTTTTGATAGTGCCATTTTACACCTGCATCTGGGATCCACTTAAACATGCTTTCCTTCAGTTGAATTCAAGTTTTGCGTATTACTATTGTTTTTTGGTGAGACTTGTTGCAGTGAAGGATTTAATCAGCTTTTATAACAATTGCTTTGTTAAAACATGAACAGTGCATAACAAGGCAAGATCTATCATCAGGAGAAACTACTTTCTATGTTCAGTGTGTATATGTGTGTTGTTTATTATTGTGAAAATTGCCTGTTCTCTAGCACACAAAAATAATCCTCTACTACTCTCACTGGTTTGTGTGATGGCCAGTATTCTAGAAGTCCCGTGAAGAAGTCTGGAGCTCTCTGCCAGTACCTAAATCCATCTAAAGTGAACCAGGTTATTGGCATCAAATTCAGTGATTTTTCAGGTGTGAGTTTGCTGCTTATCTGCGGGAGTGAGGAGCACTGGCATAAACAGATGGAAAGTAAATCTGCACTGGTAATTCTAAACCTGCAACATTTTGTTGGAATTTCTTTCCAGCAGAAAGACCTTTTGCTTGGAAGTTTGGAGGGGATACCTCAGCAGATTTGTTTTCAATAGATCTTGAACTCCAAAGAAACACCAGGTTAGTAGAAGAATGAGCATATTATGCTGATTCTTTTTTTATTTTAATTACTTACTTAAATTTAAAAGATGGTGAGGGGTTTGGGAAGCAAAATGTGATATGCTGACCTTAGCCAGCAGCTGGACTTCCACCCAGCTGCTTGCTCATTCCATCCTGCTGCAGGATAGGGAAAGAAGATGAGAAGAATAGGACCAAGAAAGCTCGTGGGCTGAGGTAAATATAAGAATGTTGCTTACTAATTACCTTCATTGGCAAAGCATACTTGACTTGGGGAAATAAAGCTAATTCATTGCCAATTTAATACATATATATAACGGGTTTGAGTATTGGGGAACGATCTAAAAACAAAGCCACATTAAAACAGTTGGTGAAAACATATTTCCTCTCCCTTTTCCAGGCTCAGCTTCACTTCTGACTCCTCTCCTTCTGCTTTGTAACTGTTAGAGGCTGCACTCAGTCCCTTCCATGAAACATTGAGTGGTGCAAGGGATGTGAAGGGGCTCTGCTTGAGTACCCAGCAGTTTCTCTGTCCTTCTCTTCACTTTTTCCTCTGTTTTGTGAGGCTCCTCCTGGGCTGCAGTCCTGTTGGAAGCACCTACTCAGCCATATTCTTCCCCCTCTGACCTTCACGTTTCCTCCATTCCTCACTGTTTTTCCTTCCTTTCTCCCTATAGCGCTTTCTATCCTTTCTTAATGACACTTAGAGAAAGGTATGCTGGATTGGCTGAAGGCTTCAATTATGTCCTGTGATGGATCTGTGGTAGAGCCAGGTGGAGCCATTGGTGTCCAACATGGTGCAGTTCCTGGCATTTCTCACATAGGTCAGCCTTGCTACCAACGTCTCAACACCTACACCTAGTCAGGTCATTGACTGGTTAGAATACTATTAATTCCAGAGGAAAAAAAATTGAAATTTGGTATTCAGTTTATGCAGAAGTTAATTGCATAGACTTGAATGTAGTTACTGTCAATAATTCAAACTTAATTGAATGAAGCATGAAACAGTTAATTGATCAAAACTCACATTGTGCTTGTTGGCTACAAACCGGATTCATGGAATCAACATCATGTGACATGCTCAGCTTTGTATGATGATATTTTGGGAGAACAAAAAGAAACCAACCCAAAACACTATAACAGCAATAGAAAATACAGAAAGTATCTGGGTCCCTCTAGGCTAGTGAATATTAAGGACTTGATAAAACAACCTGTGTTTTTATCCAAGAGCAAATATTAGGTTAAAAACTTAAGACTAAGGGGTGGAAATCAACCCTCTTCCTCTATAGGACAAACTCTGGAAAGAATTTACAGGAGGAATAGGAAAGTATGAACTGCTACATTCAGTGTGATGGTGTGAGGGTGGAAATAAAGGCCTTGCAACATGAGTAAGGGTGAGCAGTGATCAGGAGCAAAGTGAAGATGCACTCTCTCCATTATCTGCCAATACAAGCATTATTACAGTTCTGCACCCGCTTCCTGTTTCCATAATTCAGAAGTAGTTTAAAGTAGTGGAGAAGACAGAGAGAAAACCTGTATATACTTGCAGTCAAAATCATATCTTTTTCTTGAGCGACTTAGGCATGCCCATAGTGAGTGAGGCACAGGGATGTGGACAAGTGGGTTTGCAACCTTGAAAGAACATACCTATGTTCTATGTCCACCATGCTGTTGAGTTAGTTCTGCTCCTTGTGGTGCTTAGTAGACTTATCAGTCTAAGGGCAGGGCCATGTTGGTGCTCTGCTCTTGGGATCTGTGACTAGTATTTCTCCCTAAATCTGAGTCTGAAGTCTCTATACATTTCTGACGCTCCCATGAGAAGCTCATATTAAGGACCCATCAGCACACTGTGGGTCTTCAGTGCATGAAAAAGAAAAAAACACTTGCAAAAAGAAAGTATTTGTTAACAAACTGGGAAGCCTTTGAGATCTTAGAAACTGCAGGCCTTCATATATTTCTTTGTAGAAGCTGGAAACAGGAGGAGGAAAGCTCTTTTATACTAGGCAAAATCATAAATGGGCTTTTCTGGCCCTGCTCATCTGATTAAAGAGCACTACTTGGATGGGCAGATCTGGCAGAAATATATCTTTTGTTTGCTTTAAGTTTGTTTTCTGCTTTTTGGTTTTTTTTTATTATTATTTTTTTACAGCATATATTGAGGATTTTATGCTTATTTTCTCAGCTGAGACATGAAAGTAAGCTACTCTAAGAATGTTAACGTTTACATAATCTTAATAGGTGAACAAGCATCATTGTGCTTCATGTTAAGTGCCGGGCAATCAAACAGCACTGGATAATTTTCTTAACTCAATGACCTCTTCCTTTTGCTGCTGCTTAAAACATTTGGAGTTTCAGGTACCTGCCCAGTTATTATCCATGTAGTATCTATTGGTGCGTTCAGCAGAAAATCTTGCACTACATACAGATCTTCCATTTTCCATGTTCATAAATGCCTGGCTAATTGCTTATTATCATACTGAAAGCTGCACACTACAGAGCAGATGCCAGCAATTCTAACGGCTGGCTGACGCCTGGGTACCTCCTTCAGTCTGCTCAGCGCAGCGGCTGTGAGAACAAGAGGCACCAAGGAATACTGGGAAGTACGAGCTGGAAACAGCCTTCTTGAAAATCAGGGTAGTCAGCAGTAAATGGTAAATATGCTGCTAGAGACTGAAGATTTCCCAGCTTTAATACTTTAGCAGTAAGGGAATGTATCATGTGAAATAACCATAACAAGTGGTCTTGCGCACAGGAGATGTGCTGACTATCTCTTAACAAATGCTGGGATAGCCTTTTTTGTCTAATTTGTTTGCTGTGCATGTTTTTCTTTACCCACAGATATCAAATGTGCATCTGAGACGTGCTCTTGAATAGGAGCTGCAGCAAACTTGAGTATTACTGACAAAGAAGTACACAGAACCATCGTCTTACTAAGATACGTTTGCCTGCTCTCATTTACTATTTTGAGTCTTTCTCTGCTCCATAATACTTGTTTCCGGTGCTGCTGCAGTGACTGGGGGCCTATAACCTGCTCCACATCAATTCTTGGCTCAGCTAATTTCTCATGGGGGCAACCTACAAGGTTAAGGCCTGCGAGGCCCTGAAGCCTGCTGGGATGTTCAAATACTCAGTGTTTTAGTTCACTTGGATGAATGCTGTTTTGTGGGGGGGATTTATTACCTGGAAGGCTCCCACCCTATTCATTGCTCATTTGTTTTATACCAGTATAGCTTGATTCTCCACACCTATCTTCTCAGGCAGTAATCCTACTGGGTCAAATTTTAGCAGGCATGAACTGGCATATCTCTGTTGAAAGAGCTGAAATTGAGTGAGGGTAGAGCATTGGGCTATAGAAAACAGGCATGGGAGCAGCAGGAGTCAGCCTTGTAAAGCCTCATCATCCCTTCTGGTAGGACTGATGCAAAGAAACAGTCAGTGGCGTGCAATTTTCCTATCTTCTGTCATTTCCCTCTCCATTTTGGATCACTTTCCTGCTCTGATAGCATATATTTAATAGCTCAAATACGTATTGTAAAGTGCTTGCCTGTAGAAAGCAGAGATTGCACAGGTCCAGCTGCTCCTCCCGACTTTGGGAAGATGTGTCTTGGCTGAGTTACTTGCATCAGCTAATGCTAAGTGTAGGTTAATTTTCCAGAATTGAGGGAGGTGTACTAAAATCGTGTATGAAGAATAATACTTGAGTAGAGTCTTTGAGCTTTCTGCCTACTTGCAAAAATAAATTGTTCCTTTTGATCTTTAAAATTTACTATTTTTTTTTCTTTAAAGACAACATCGAATAAATATCATGTATTATTGGTATGGTGTTAACAGTACTGCAGTCCTTCACATTCTGCCTTCAGACTTCTTATATGCCTGAAGCACTGTCCTATTACTGTCATTTTTCTTAAATTTTAGGTATATGTTTTATATATATATAAATACTATAATCACTGCCAACGCTAGCGTAACAAGATGTTGGTGCAGAAGGGACGTGGTTTTGCTCCGTTTTCTCGTGGACCTGAGTGGATCGTAACTCTGACAACTGCAGTTTGGCTGAGACAAAAATAAATCAGAACAGACATCGGAGTAAATGAAATGGTATTAATCAAGGGAAAAGGTTATCATGACACAGTCAAATGTTTTGACTGCTGGGCAGAGCTGTGAGGCTGCAGTACAGCCAGCTGTGGTATGAAGTGTGCTTGCAGCCTTTTTGAGAACACTGTAACAGATAAAGCTGCTTTAGGAATATCAGGTTGTTGTCTTCACTTTTACTGCAGTATTTTTTCACAGCATAAGCAGTTATCTGATTTTTGAATGGATTAAAATCCCTTATAAAATGAGCTCCTTTTTCATTCTTTTGCTGAGGTCTGATAATTATAGCTGCATGCCTGCAATTTCTCTCATCTAATTTTACAGACTGATCGTGTGAAGGAGAAGTTGAGCTGAGGAGGGGATTTAGGAGAAGTATTGTATGCCATCGCTGTGCACCCTGCTTTAAGATCCATACTGTCACAGCACCAGCTGTCTGGATGTCAGGAGAGTGCCAGGCACTCCTGGACTGGCTGGAAGGTTTCCCAAAGGGAACACCTGGGAGGCTCCCACTTGTATGCACCATGATGCAGAAAGGCAGTGAAGGAGAGGATGCTTTTAAACTTGACAGGAGAAGTTCTAGAGACAAGGTGGTTAAACTTATTTTGGTGTTCTTTCCATGTTATGACTGAAATCGCAAGGGGGAAAACATGAAGGGAGAAGGGATTTAAAAAAAATAAGGTATTCAGCACAGCAGAGCTAGGTTTACCAGAGAAAGCCATCTAGTGGTCACTGTGCACTTTTCTCGGTCTCTCCTTGCACTGAGCTCTCATCATACTTTTCGGTTTTGCTAAACATTAAGGTTCTGTACGTGCTGCAGGGGTTAGGTGCTTACAGGGCCGTGGCTGCAGCATCTGAGCAGAGGTGGAGGAGAAGAAGGGCTCTGCTCTCTATTAAGTAGGACAAGGAAAGTGAAATCACCCACCGAGCAGAACAGAAGTTAGGTTTCCTGTGACAAACTGTAACCATAAGCAGCAGAAGACTCCAAAGATTAAAGCTGATCTGGGAGTTTATTAAATTGCTACACCCTTAAAAAAAGTTAATCTTAGATGCAAATTTTGGTGGGTTTTTGTTTGTTTGTTTGTTTGTTTGTTTGTTTTACGTTCTTAAATTTTGATATTTACACAGAACTTTAAAAGTTGAAAGCCATGAAATTTGGACAACTTTCATTTGATCATCATATTAAACTCCACTTTCTATGGGAAAAAAGAGTCAATCAGCCTATAATATTTCATATTAACCTGAGCTGTCCCCTGTGTTCTCTAGTTCAGAAATAAATAAAAACTATGATTGCTTGCACTTTGAGGCCTAAGTTTAATGTCTGTTTCACCCTTTGAGCAATACACTGGAAATTAACCATCCACTGTTAGCAGAGCTGGCACTGTAAGTTTTCAGAAGGTATTGAGGAATCCACAGTGGGGGTACACATATGTCAGGAAAACAGCTATCAGGCAACGGATTGTAACAAAAATGCAGGCTTTCAGAAAAACAAGGTGTAGCTACACGCAGCATGGACTGTGTGTGCTCCTTTTATGTTTGCACAATAATTTTCCTGCTCTTTAGAGAGTAATTAATATATTCTCAGTATCATTTTGATTCCCTATATCTGAGTGAAAAACTGCTTCCTCTGTTAACTTTCAAAACTGCATTCATCCCACTGATGGATGTGTTGTTACAAGTCCCCTTCTGCCATCAATCTGGAAGGGATACAGGACTGTGCAGGAGCTGGAAATCTGTTGCAGGCTCTGAGGATCCCCTGGCCAATCCTTAGGGCTTTGATCAAGGCAGGGACAGTCTCACTGCTGCAGTGTGTTTTTGATCTCCATGGCTGTTATTGAATTAAACAGGTTAGTTTTGCAGAGAATCAGTGAAGTTGTGGTAGTGTAGGACTGAATGCTTGGTTTTATTTCTCCCTTGCCCCAGCTCCAGCCTGACAGCCCTAATTGACCCTGTTTGGACTCTTGGAGCTGTAGGAAGGTGTGCTGCAGGGCAGCACAAAGAGCATCAGAAGAGCTGGTTAAGTGAATGCTCTGAGTATTTTGACATAGGTAGAGAAGAATCCATGTCAGCAAGGAAATGAGTAAAGTTGGCAAGTCCCGTAGAGTTTTTGTGTGTCCTTTCGGGGGGAAGTTAAAAGATCAAGTCATTACTCTAGTGGCTGAGGCTAATTGCGTAGCTTCTGAAATGTCTTCACAGTGCATGTATTGCAGTTTCAGCCACAAATATAATCCTGCTATTAAATCCCAGCTCCCGTGTGTGAAGGAGCTACAGGACTACACTTCTTACCTTTTCCAAAACTTTCTTCTTAAGGGTGGGGGGAGAAGCCAAATGTGCCCCTTGGTAATTGTCATAAATTGCTCCCTTACCAGCATTTGATTTGAGCTTTTTTTTCCCCTTCTTTTAACCTGTCACCATTAAACTGTTGCTGGGCATTTGGGGTACTTTTCCAGTGAGATACTGCAAACTCCAGGAGACTGTGGAGGATGTTGACTTCTTCAGACACAAAGCTACAGGGAAAGAGAGAATGGTGTGTGCATCAGCAGCAAGCAGTTGAATTGTTGCTCTTTTGCGAGAAGACTTAACAGTTTCTTCAGATTTCTGTTGTGCTTTGTTTGTTTGTTTGTTTACTTGTTTGTTTCAGAGAGCACAAATGTGAGAGAGGATGTTGGGTCACAAAGGATCGTTTTCCTGTCAGCTGTTGTAGAATAGACTGTCTTCATGTTCCTCCCTTCTCTTTCTCCAATACTGTGCAAAACAAGTTGTGCTAGCAGTCAGCTGGCCACATTTCTTCCCATTTTCAGGGTAACTCCTCACTTTAAATCGTTGCTTTAATAAGCAGAGGGATTTTTCATAATGCTTAAAAGGAGTTTAAGCATGAAGACACTTAAAGAAATGAGATGTTAAGTCTTTAACTAATGGGATTATACAGTAGAGACTCTTTAAAAATGGCTTGAACTAAGTGATCCAGGAGCCATAAAGACCTTATTATAGGTCAACAATATATTTTGTGGACAATAGTCCCTTTTGAAGAACTCACGCAATCAAAATTTAGATTTGTGCAAAGTGCTTAATGTTATTGAAGTCTTCTAATATAAATGTATGAGCTTTCCTGAGCCAGCTGTGCATGCTTCTGGGTGTATCGCTGTTCTATAATGCTGGATCTCTTGCATGTATTAATATATTAAAAAAAAAAAACAAAAAAACAACAAAAAAAAACCCTCTGCATTTCCTTGGTTTTTATAATCTCCTTTGTGATCCCAGGAATGACATCTGTTCAGGACTATCCTTTTGCATGAGCACAAGAGGAAAAAAGTCACCCATAATTTTCTTAAGAAAGAAAAAAGGTTCATATTCCAGTATTTAAGAATGCAGTGATGTTTCTCTAAAAACAACCCAAAACTCAGATGTGGGCTAAGGGTCATGCCTATAAAAATTGACTGCAAAAGGCATTTTTTTTTTTAAAGATTTGAACATTTGAGAACTTAAGGTTTTATAGCAACCACTCTGTCTTTATTGTTTTTACTGCTGGTGAAAGTCAGGCTGCCTTATGGGAAACATAACAAACTACTGAAGATATGTCAATATCTTCCTAAATATTCTAAGGTTAAATCTCATCTTCAAATTCTACACTTACTCATAAGAGAGCTTTCTCTAGTATCAAAGGCCTGATCCAAATCTATTGAAATAAAAAGGAGTTCTTGTATTTACTTCCAACAACTTTAAACTGTATCCAAAGTGTCTTGCTGTCTAAACATATCTTATTTCGGTAGATTTATCTCTCAAGTCAGCAAGGACTTTCCCAGGTTAAGGAAATCTCCTAAGACTGTCACAGACAATTCAAAGTAATCAGCTTTGGTTGTCCATGCTTTCAGATTGGGCCACATCTGTTGGTATTTTGCTTCTTATATCAGTTCGGGATGACTTGGACTTTTGTATTCCAGGTGCAGGATGGGGGACCTAGTGCAGGATATTGCCCATCCTGTGGTTCTCAAGCTCCTGAGCAATTCCTTTATGGATCATATATTGCACCTATGTCACATCACTGGTGTTAGGGCTGTGCGAACATGAAAGTTCAGCTGCTGGGGATTCCTCCCTCCACACAATCAGAGGCTGCTGCATTGCCATGGGAGCAGGAGGCACATTCAGTTTTGATGTGGCCCTCAGGGATATTTTGGGACTTGGGCAGAAAGCCACTATAATCTCTGTCTTGTCAACTATTTATGGAATTTGCCCTTTGATCAGCTTTTTGGTATGTGGATTATGAGGTTAGGAAGAATGATGTCTTTTGGACTGGGAGTGGATCCTATTTACAAAATTTTCTTTGCATTAATTAAGGATACCCTCCTGCTGTGTCCAGGAGCACAAAACCTGCTTCCCTGAGGTGTGGATGGAGGTGACATGTAGAATTGCACCCAAAGACCCACAGCTGCAACTCTGATACTGTGGCTGTAATACAGTTAGAATTTAAGATGGAAAGTGTCTATAATCCACCACTAGAAAGGACTTCAGTGGTAGGAGAACGAAGCTTGGTGGTGATTGTGTTGCATAATTAATGTTACTCTTGAGTTCACATTTCATATATCTTGCATACAGATATGAACTTTAAATAACAAGAAAAATACATGAACACAAGACTTTCACCTGCTACTATCCATATAATTTTGCATGGTTTAGTAGAAGTGTTTCAGCAAAGGAATAAACTCAGATATTCCTATAGATACACTGATCTCAACCTCGGGACCGTAGCATGTTGCTTGACTATCACTTCCACTCCAAATCTGCTTATGCCCATTGCAGTTATTTGTGATTTTAATGCAACCAGTTTCCTCAAAATGAAAAGTAAGAACATGCTCATTTTGATGCATGACACCCAAGGGACAGCTGCATAGCAGCACATGGAGAGATGAGAGTTTGCTGTGCCTCTGCTGGCCCTGCAATGGCTAAGAAAGGGAACCTGCTCCAGGGCTGACTGCTAGGAGCTGGGCAGGAATTAATAGCCTCCAGATAGTGAGCCCCCTCTCTCTGTTAGTTCCAGGATGTTCTCATGAGTTTGTGAGCAGAATTCCCCAGGTGTCTTGTCTGAGATCTGCAGAAGGGTCTCAGCCTGTGTTAGCTGATTCCCTGGCCAGGCTCCATCTTGGTCGTGACGTGTTTTACTAGAAATGCAGCTCTGTTGCTGGCAGGGAAAGGGGCCAGATCCAAAACTGACTGAAATTTTCAGTAGGATTTAGATTAAGCCCACAAATCCTGATTCTGCACAGATTTAAGCTTGTGCATAACTTTACATACGTGAATAGTCTCATTGAGGTCAAACGAATTAAAATAATGCATGAATAATGAATTAAAATAATGCACCTTCTTCTCTTGGCAGAATTGGGGCCATAATGAACTGAAAAGAAACAGAAATGAAAGAAAAACTGACTTTTTCAGAGCTATTAAGGTGTTGCTTCAGAAACCTAGCCTTCGACGATTATATTTACATGTACAATGCAAAGTTTAAATGAATGGGAATGTTTGTTCAGCCACGTCATGCACTTGGGTCAATAAAGGATCCCATATGGCTTCAAAGGTTTGGCTTTTCTGTTTTTCTTAGAAAAGCACGTGAAAGTATATATCCTAGAGGGATCTGGGTGTTTCTACTGCACAGAGACCTCAGGATCAGGATTTCAGGCCTTGTTAAAAATGGGCCTATGTTGATGATAGGCTGAACTAGAGGCCTGCAATATTGCAAGGGCATTCTCATTCTGTGAGAAGCCAGTTCCTCTCTGAAATAATGTAGAAGTTAAGTAAACGCTCTTAAAGGGGCAAACCAAGCCCTGTGCTAAATTAAGGTTCCATCTGACAACGTGGGGAGCTGAGGTGTGAGTGATGCGTGCTGGTGCCCGCATTGAATTTACTGCTCGCATCCTTCCTCCTCCTCACTGCTGCCTTCAGTCCTGGTTTTTGTTTCCCAGGCTCCTCTCAGCTGCCTTCCTGCTCTTCACCCAAGAGGTAAAGCCAGAAGGCAGCAGCCTTCCTCTGCCCAATGTGGTGCTTCCACTTGGTTCAAGGGGCACAAGCATGCAAGAGCTGTGATGTCCCCTGTGGCATGATGAGGCACTCACTGAAAACAGGAGCACCACTAAGTGGCAATCAAATGGGACAACCTAGTACAAACCTGAGGTTTCAGAGGCCAGAGACAATGTAGCTGCTACGATTTGTAAGTGGAACAAAAAAGCTTCTCCTTTTGTGTGGCAGACCCAGTGACTCCCTGCAGTGCTGGCTCAAGAACAACATGTGATGTTCAAACAACCTGAGCCATAATCAGAAGTGATAAAAGAAGAGATGCTTTTGGCCATAGTAACCACCAGCTTGAGTTAAAGGTATGCCTGGGGAAAAACCAAAGAAAATTCATTACCTAGGCTAAATGCCATTTGGAAACATGTAGACATAATGCCTTGTCCCCTGTGTGTGGTGGTGGGGGAAGAAGCAGGGTATGTACAGTTACCCACAGGGAACAAATCATAATTCAGCTGTGCTATGGGAGATGCGAGGTTTCTGCTACTGCTTTTGTGGGGAAAGCTGAGGTTGGGAATTTCTTCTTAGAGTAGCATTGTATAATCAGTGTGTGGGGGCAAAACTTCAGGGGTGGTATTTGCAATACCAATGTCTCACTGTAATCAGAGGAACACTCATCTCCTGCACTGAGTTTCTCACCACAAAAGGGAATGCATCACTCAAACTGAGCGTAGGAAAAGGAGGTGCAGTGGCTTTCCTCAAGTCACAGTATCCCTCAGCACTGGGCAATCTCAGTGCAGCAATATCCTCTCAGTCAGACCTACAAAGCTGGGCAGGAGTACTGACTCCTAGTGACTACTTTGAAAACAATTTAATAATTTATTGTACTTTATTTTATAGTGAAGAAACAGTGTCACTGTGAGAAAGTTTCACTGTATCCAATTTATCTGTTTATATTTGCAAGTCCAGCCCTCACACACATGCACAAACATACATATTAACTGTGGCTTATAACTAGTTTCAAACCAACTGAATAGGTCCTGTAAATACCTCCTTAGGCACAAAAATAATTGTTACAGAAATAATAAATATCATTTTATTGCATATGTGCATTTTGCTCATTTGTCATAGAGAGACACTTTCAAGCTACCAACTGCTATTAGACTTTTTAAAGGAAAATTTCCTGCCAAATGTATTTATTTATTTTAAATAGAAATTATTTGGAAGACTGAGAAACATGAGCAGCTGGTAAACTTCTCTTGATTATTTTCCCTTACATTTCTAATAATGAACTCAAACGGTTTTAGCACCTTAAAAATACCCCACTTTAACAGACTATGCGTAGGCAAATTTAGAACTGTACAGAAGTCCTTGAACACAGGAGTGGCAATGGGGAAAAACAAAGAAACAAGAGATACAGAAAAATAAGGGGGGGAAATAAAAAGGCATTTAGGGGACACACAGAGAAAATTAATGAATGTAGATCTGTGGCAACATTCCCACATAAGTCTATATAGTAAAGGGTGTTAAAGGGCTGTTTTGAGGTGCGGGTTGTTTCTAATAATGCCAGTGGTTTGGGGCTGTGTGCAATGGAAAGCAGAGGATAAAAAGGGTATGGCAGGATAGAAGAGGCTGCACAAGCAGCGCAGATGGGACACTTCTCCCTTTCTCCCCCTTAATGGCTGGACAATGTAAGCCTTTCAGGAGCAGACCCTGCTGTCCTGCTCCTGAGTCAGAGTGCTGGAGGGGGGAGAGGAAGATAGAAGGGCTGCTCCCCCTCAGTCCCCTGAAACATCCACCAGGACCCCACTGTATCATACAGAAGCCCTACCAAACCACTTGAGCATGGCCCTGGGATCTGCTCCGCTGTAGCATTGATGCCAAGCTTTGCTATCACTGTATGTGAGGGAAAAAGTGAGCACCTGTTGTGACTGGGGAGGCAGATTCCCTTTTGCTCCTACAGCTGAGATGCACTGAGGTGGCTCTGAATGGAAACTTGGAAAGGTGATTACCAGCTACCTCATGTGCCTCTCCAGGAGGCTGCTGAATGAATCAGGACAACACGGTGGTAGAAAAATATTCTTCTGTGGGGCAGGTTGGGGACCAGTGCTATTTTCAGGGTTTTCACAGGAATAGCACTGCTTTGGCACCTCTATGTGGACTCTTACTGGCTGAACTACACAGTGTTGTTGCTTTGAAAGCAAGTACAATTTTCATGGAACCAGATGTCTTCAGTTAGTGTTTTTAGATTGTTTTGGAGGCCAATTTTTCCCCCAAACAGTCTCCCATTCCAAGGGCAATCTAATCAGTCACAAATATGTTCTACTGGATTACTTTAATACAAATACCTTATATAAATAACTAATAATAGATGTCCTAAAGAACTGTGTAGAAGAAAAACATTGCTGAAAGCAAAGCTGAAGATGTACAGTTTCCTGTTTTTAAGAAACTTTAACCTTTCTGTACACATTAATGATGTATTTGAAGATTCATTCTGTGTTTCTCCATCACTGAAATTGTGCAAAGTAGTAGGATTATAACCCCAAAGTGCCGTTACATAACTTTGTAACTGTGTCCAATTTTCCTTGGTTATACCAGGAACATAGGAGGTAATGAGCCACCCACACCTTAAGTCACAGCCTCGAGTCCTCTCCTAGCCAGCTCTGTCTCTGAAGATTTTCCCTCCCTGCTCACTGCCAGGGTTGGGATGTACAGTTTTCCATGCAAAGTGAAGAGGGAAGACTGGGAGGCAAGAGCAACTGGGATTGCATCGAAGTGGAGTTGCTGTGGCTATTCCAGAGACCATGATGCTCCCAAAGGCATTGAGTTTGGATATGTTTTTCCTTGCAGGTAGCTCTGTATTTAATTTGCATAAGTCCTAGCAAGAGCTTGGTGCTCTGGTACCTTTAATAGACAGTCAGTGCAAGGGGAATTGCTGTTTCTTTAATGAGATGGAAAATATGTGAATCTCTCTCATTTGACTGGTCATTGTAACTCCTCTACTCTGATTGGCTCTTGCCCTGCAATATTTTACACTGTTTTGCAAGTAACAAAAAATGCAACATCAGCTCTCTGTACCATTCAGCTGAAGTAGGAAAAATTCCAAAAATTACATGAAAGAAAAGATGATGAGTAGGGACAGGGGAAGGGGGGTGGGGGTGGGG
>VXAB01012305.1:110367-134437 GCA_013399175.1 Odontophorus gujanensis
TGAAAACAGTAACCTTGTGTCAGTGCTGGTAAATGTTTAGATGGAATGATCACTTAAAACTGAGAAATTTCTTCATAGGAGGGACTGTTTTATTGGATCATAAACTTAATAAAAATAACAACTATAATAAATAAACAATTCAAATGTCACCAATCTCTTCAGCTACTTAGACTATCAAAAACAAGGGGACAAATCCTAGTCAAATTCCAGTTAATGGTAAACCTAAAAATTTCT
The DNA here is from genome assembly GCA_013399175.1 of Odontophorus gujanensis. Lineage (NCBI taxonomy): Eukaryota > Metazoa > Chordata > Aves > Galliformes > Odontophoridae > Odontophorus > Odontophorus gujanensis. The sequence goes on from VXAB01012305.1 coordinate 110,602, forward strand.
GTGAGGCTTCTACATGTTTTCTACTCCTTTGGGGTACAACCAGCTATCAGAGGGACCTTATATTTTTTTTTCTAGCACTTCCAAGGGAAATCAGCGATCACTGCTTAAAAACTTCTGATCACTCTGTGAAGCCAATATGATTCTTTCTACGAAAAGTCCAAGGGGATTAGCTTGTGGAGATACTTGGGCAAGTGGGTGTTCCTCTTGAGTATGTTTCCTTGGCTCAGCAGCCCGTGCCACCTGAGAAGAAGTGGGAAAGGTGCCAGCCCAGAGCTCCAAGGTCCAAGGCTGGCACAGAAGGGGTAACACTGGCAGATAAACCGGCACTTACAAACTTGACCAGCAAGGCTGCCTCTTCATCACTTGTGCTGTGACAAAAGTTAAAGAAGCAGTAACAGAAAGGACTGACTTTCCCCTGTCCCCAGACTTCTTTCTGGAGAGGAGCTAAACAGAATGATTTCCTTTGATGCAGGGACATCTTTTTCCAAGGACATTGCCTAGGCAATTGATATGCTATGCTTACTGCAGGCAGGATTGGCAATCTTGTGTTATATTAAGGGTTTTTGACATATATTTTTTGAGCAGGTACTAACTAGGGTGTGTGTACACAGATTTTGTAATTAAAAGATGCGTGTCCTCAATCCCTTTAACTGTTTTTACAGGCGTGCAAATTGGTGAGAGGAGATTTTCAGCAGCATTGGAATCTCCTTTTTGCACCTCTGCCTATGAACTGGTCTCATCAAAAATCAAACTTTAACCTTCAGCTGTAAATATTTAACTCCACGTCTGTTGCACAGACATGCTGCAGGTAGTGTAGTTTAGTATATCTCAGAGCAGTTGCAGGCCTAGGAGTAGAAAGATTTGGTTTTAGACTTGTTCCACCTAACAGCAGGTTTTTCCATGAAGTACTTAAACTGATAGAGGCTCCCTTTGGAGGCCAAAATTCAGACAAATTAAATAAGAATATAATGTCAAGGATTTCCTATCAGATTAGCCCTTTCCCTATATAAAAAAAGGAATATAGGGGTCCTTTTTCTTTGAAATAGAAGATGCTCTGCTCTCCGCTGGAGTGCATTTTCTCTTGCTACAAACACAACAGGCTAAGCATGTTAGTCAGACCTAGGACCACTTCTGTAGACATTTTTCCTGTTAGAGAACAAAACTTCTCATTTTCCTTCTCTCTTTGATAAGGGCTTCCCATAACATCCTCTCTTTCACTCTTCTTGCCAGATCAAATTTAGGATTCATCATTCCAGAAAATTCAGCTGGACTAGTTCCCCTTTGAGATTAATATATTTGAATTAAAATACAAGGTAATGCAAAGTTTCCATGCTACAGGAAAACAATGCTTTTCTTTCTAAAACTGACCCACAGATAGAATAAGTTTTGAAGATGGCATTTGCTTCGGAAAAGTATTTCCTAGCAGAAAAAAACAACTAACTAAATAAAAAATAACAAGACAATTGATAACAGGTTTTGTTATTTGCCTTAGTATCTGTTTTACTTATTTGTTTCCAGTAAGAGACCTTGTATTTAGGAATTTGGGTTAAGAGAAATATAGGCTAAAAATCACTTGTATTCTTTAGTATTTAACCTATTGCTCATTTGCTATTACTTATTTTAAATTGAAGTAAATGTGCTGCAGTGCATCTTGAGAGATAATAGCAGTGACTACACCAGGTAAAAATGGAAAGTGTCCATGCTAATTTCTCTCTCTGCTCTCACTTCTTGCCTAGTACTATGGTGCCTGATGTGTACAGTCTCAGGTCTATTTGAGCCATGCTGTTATGCCATTGGAGAGATATAGCTCCTCCTCTTAGTGGCAGTGCTTTCAGCAGGTCCACACCAAGGCTGGGCAGACAGTTAAACATGATCCTGTTCTTCCTTTATTTGAAGGGCAAATATACTTTTAAGATGGAGATGATACCCTCAAAAGTCATTTCAGCAGTGATTAAATTCACAATTCTGCTCTGGTCTTCAGATACACATTCCCCATGTCATTCGGCTGCTGTTAGTGAATTTTATAGATTTTTTCAAGGAGATTTTACTTCGCATATGATTAAATAGGTAAGATCTTGGAGTCTCCCTCTTCCTCTTTTCACTTATTTCTTCTTTGTAAGTCACAGGAGAGCAGAGTTTAAATAGCAAATTGACATCTGCCATACAGTCACATGGAGTTTGTCTATATTTAGATTGATGTCTTTAGCAGCTACACTCATCAGGATCATCCTCAGCCAGAAAGACTGTAATTATGGCATTCAAACAAACCAGAGTCTTGCTTTCATGCAGGTTTGAATCTGGAGTCACATCACAGAATTTACCTGGTGTAATGTTGAATAGTTTCTGCTTTCCACAGCTCAGACAAGGCTTCAGTTTGAGTTTAAGCGAGGTAGAAACCGAGTTTGTTTTTAAAGTATGGCCCACAAATAGCTCTCTGCTTTGTAAACATGAAGAAGGCTTATATCCATGTTATTGTTACATCATTATCATACATTGTGGGAATATAAATCAGAGACAGAACCCTCATTCAGAGCAATTGGTATCATTGAAGAAATAGGGATGTTTTGTCACATTAATATTTCCCAAACCTTGAAAGTTTTTCTTGCTAAGGAAATGTTGAATTTAAATTTGAAAGAAATTAAAATTTTAAAGCCTTTTCTTGATATAACTGTGCATTAACAGAATTGACTACTCAGCAAATTCATGATAAGAAACATTTGAAGCTGTGTTAAAAACTGAAACAACTTCAGGAGCAAAATTCTTCAGGTTCAAAAGGCCCATAGACTGAGATTGCCAGCAAAGCTCGTGGCTGCTGAAATGGGGACCCTAAAATGGCCTAGAACTTTACAGCTTTGCATTCTGAAGATTTCTGGAAGCTTTTAATTTTACTACAATGAATGTGAATTTGGTCACGCTTACAGCAGGCCAGTTTGTGTGCTGGGCCTACCAACACCACAAGCCTGACTACACTACTGCTGTGTCTGCAGCTCCACTTACTTGGCAGCATGCTGTGGCAAGGGAGCATAAGCAGCACAGTACATTGGCAGAGAAATATGAGAAAATGCTCTTTGGTGCAGGCAAGGCTTTCTGCACTGCTCTCATCAAAACTTCTGGAAGGTAATGGTTGTATTGACTTCAGACTCTTGGACTAGAGCCTGAAATGTCCTTTGCACACCCTTGGAGGGACCAGTCTCCTCACAGAAAGAAGAGGAAGATATTTTGACAGAAGTGGTGCAGATGACTTTTGGGACGTTTGGGAAATATAGAGTGAAAGAGACAAGTGAATATAATAAACAGAATTCAAAAAGACTTGTGTTTGCACCTGATTTCACAGTACTTTCCTTGAACCAGCCCAGGACCAGGCCTTCTTCTGCCCCTCCAAATCTAACCAGAAGGGAAAGTGTTGCCTCAAACTTACAGACAGTGAAGCTTCTGTAATTCTACTGTGTATTCCTATGAGGCAGAAAGCATAGTAAGATGTCCTTGCTAGGGCATGGTGAGACTTCTAGGAGGAGGTCTGAAATTTTCTCACTTCACTGTGGCCAAAGACACAACAGGGAGACAGGAAATGCATATGCTTACCAATTTGTGTGAAGAATCTGAATAGTAAAGGCACGTGTGTCCACGGTCTGGGTTTTTGTACTTTTAAAATAAGAAGGCCCGATCCAGAGAAAACAAACCCAACTCTTTTTCTGTGTTCACAATCTCTCAGTGTGATAAAAATACCACACCACAATTCAGCCTTGTTAATTAATATGTACTTTCCATTACCTTCCTTCTGGAGAGTTCATTATCTTGAGGAATGTAACTTTTCATTCAAGCATTTCATTTTGTTGAAGGAGAAAGAGACAGAGGCGCAAAAGGAGTGCTTTAACTGGATCGTGTAACAATGACTGTGATAATAATTGTCTGGGAGAATTATATGGAGGTAACAAAAGGCCTCACAAAATGAGTACATTACAAAGACTCTTTTACGACTGAAAAATACTGATGTCCTTAAAAAAAGGAGAGAGAAGGTGAGAGAGAGAGAGAGAAGTAGGAGTTGGGTGATTTTGCAGGAAAATGCAAAGATTACACTGAAGTTTGTCTTCGCACAGGGAAAGACATATTCTTAGGATTTAGAGAGGAATTATTATATGTCTCTGTTTCCCCACCCCTGTTTCCACTGTACATTTTCTCACATTCTCTACTGTACTCTCACACTTCACTAACACCAGCGAGAGGCTGGTGTGGTCGACCTGACCTGGTCTCCGTCAATTTTGCATCAACTATGCGTTCATGAGGCTGAGTACCTCTGAGACTTTGGTTACTATGCCAGTGTTATTTATCTCTGAACAGACAACCTGTGCTCAGTGCATTTTGGTAGCCTGTACTCAATGCTGGTATGCCACCCTTTAGGATCTGGTCATGCAAATAGTGCCAAACAAGGTAGTCCTGTCTCTGTACTGAATCCTATCAAGTTTAATGAGGAGAAAATGGGGGACGGATATGGAAAACTGAAGGGAGAATGAGAAGAAAGCAGAGGGAGGCAGAGGGGATATTCTAGTTATTCTGGTCACCCATCACCATGACAGCTACCTATTATTAGATCTGTCATATACACGCTTATTTCCACAGCATGCAAAGGGCTGGTCTGCTAGCTGAAAGATTGTTTTCTGCCCCTTTAAAAAATGTCAGAGACTTTTTACAGGACCCAGCTGACAAGTGGATTCATGCTTGTTAGTTTTTTCTTAACTCTAAGTTATAATCAAGAGAACTCTGGTTTTTTTTTTTTTTTGTTTTGTTTTTTCTGCTAAAAGGTTGCACTTGCTGTCACCATTTGGAATACTGTAGATATGTGTACTGAACACTGTGTTCAGAAATTCTTATTTTTGTCACCAAAGTACAGCTGTATCTTTAGAGTGGTACAGAATTAGAATAAAGCATAATGAAGTACTGTAGGTAGCTAATATATACTACACTTAGCAGCACTTTGGCACGTGGAAATATGCTACCTTACACATCTGGATTAAAGGATCAGATGAGGAAGAGATTGAAATTTCTTTAAAACTTATAAGGAAAGTCTCTTCTTCAGAGGCATAAAAAGTGTCAGAGCTTGGCACTGGTACCGTGGCTTGGCCCATGGTACCACATTGGAGCACTGTTGTCCCACTGCAGTGTCCTTTTATTCTGTAGGGAAAGGACTTCCCAGTTGTGTACTGCTTCTTGTAGCTTTCTGCTGACCAAAGATCACGGTTGAAGACAACATGGGGACTGTTTCTGTAGTCCATGGACTTCTGTAGTCCGTGGCTTGGGCTTAGATCACTAAGTGACACTGTGTCACTGGAGCTAACTGAGAAACAGGAAGAGAAACTGACACTGGATAACAGGAAAACACCTCATTTTAAGTACACATAAAAAATGGCAGCAATGTTTCTTGATGTGTGTGAATGGGTGGAAATCAGGCAACACAACCTAATTTTCTACTACATGGCTTATAATCCACATACAATTGGGGCAGCCCTGAGCTGAGAATGGAGCTCTGTCCCTGGGGGTAGTGAGGCTGGTGGCAGCAGAACTCTATGTGACAAAGTCAGTGGTGGTCTTGATGGTTTCTAATCTGAAGATCTGGGACTTCTGTGATGGCAATGGCTCTCGGTTTTCCAAAAACTGTGGCTGAGAGGGGAGGCTAGTACAGCCCCCACTCAGATAACACAGGGCAGAGATTTTCCAGGGCTGCCTGTTCACATTGGCAGATGCTGCTTCGTTAACCCTTCCTTGCTTTCCCTTCCCCCAAGAGCCCCTTTCCCGTCAGAGCGTGTTTTCCCCAGTCCGTCACTAAATCAGGCGGATGTGTCTCCCTTCCCCCCACCGACACAACCATGATGAGTGCCTGCTGATCAGTCCTTTCATGTAGTCTGCCATTCACTGCTTTGGTTATTAAAAGAAAAGAAGGGAAGGGGGTGGAAGATAAAAGAAAAGAAAAAAAAAAGTAAAGAAAAGAAAAAAATCCAGCCCCGCTGCTGCTAACATGTTTAAGATCGGAGTGGTATTGCCAGGTGCACAAATAGCAGGGATCTGGCTGCACTGCAATGTTTAACCAGCCAATCCATGCCAGACTGAAGGTTGGAGAGGGGTTGTAAAATTATTCCTGGTGATCTGGAGCAGTGGAGATTTCCTTTCTCTGCTTTTGTTGAGTTACAGCGGTTCTGGGCAAGCTCAGGTCTGCAATGCTTATAAATGAGGGGATTAAATTGGCTGCACTTTGCCAGCCCATTTTTTGGGAGAGGGGGTCCTGGGGAGCTGTGGTCCTCTCTTAGTGCCCAGAGTAAGGAAGGAGGCAAGGTCCAGTCACTGTCCCTGTTGTCCAGTGTGCAACACACATCCCCCTCTCACCACGCTGCAGCGTCTATGGAGTGTCTGCACCCTAGTGAGCAAGCACGATGTTCCTGTGATAAAGGATGAGACCTTGAGAAAAGTCAAAAGTATCTAGGGGAAGAAAGCACATTGGACATGTAAAGAGAAAAGAGTTCAAGAGTTTCACCACTGAGCCATGAAATGAAAAGTAACAGCTGATGTGCTGGAGGAAAGGAGCAGGGAGTAATCAGCAGAAACTATGGATCCAAGGTTAACAGAAAGGGGGAGGGGGGAGAAGATGAAACTTCATGTAATTATCTAGGCAAAAGGGAAAGCAAGGGAAAGAGATCTGGGCTATTGCCTTACATGTGCTACAGTCGCTGTGAAAGAATCACCAGGAAAACTCCTGTCTGCACATTAGCAAAAAGCTTTGCACTGTCAAGAGTGAATACCTCTCTGCTTTAAAAGCATGAAACTGAGCACTTGATTTCCTTATAAACAAACAAACAAACAAACAAACAAACAAATAAATAAAAATCTCAGAAGGCTTCCAAGAATTTCCATTCTCTACCCCGCAGTTTCTTGGCCAGGAGACTGAAAGGAAGGAATTACTTCACTTTTTTTTTTTTTTTCTTTTTTTTTTTTTTTCCTTCTTTTCTTTTTTTTTTCCCTAAACAGAAAACAAATAAAGAAATTAAGAGATGATGTGTGGTAGTGGTGGTGTACAATGTAACCATGCAACTGGCTGCGTGCTGAAAATACCAACAGTAAGTAGGAAGACCTCCCACCTTCCACAATTTTTTATTGAGAAATATGAATGACTGCTTAAATGTATGTGATGTGTTAAAAGCCATATTCCCGTTGAGATGCAAAGCTGAAGGCAGATCCAAGACGCAATTTGTCTTGCTCCTGTGAAAATAAAATCTCTTTCAAAGAAGAAACAGTGAGAAAGTTTTCCTGTTAGGCAGCCCTGTGCTGTCAGATGAAGTAGCCAGAGGAGCTGCTGTTCCTCCTGCTCAAGGCCTCACCCTGCTTCTTGTCCAAGCCCTGGCACCCCATCGTGGTGAGCCTGGGCATCCTGTCCACATGTACACTCAAGGCTTTCTCCATGAAGTTGCCCCAAATCCAAGAATAATGAAGCCAAGGTGACATGACCTGAGGAAGTGGACTCTTCGTGGGATCCTCCTAAATCCCTGTGGTCCCTGTGGCCATAACCTCTGCCCACACACCATGCACAGGGGCTGTGCAGTTGTGCAGAACTGTCATTTGTTGCAATGCGGCTGTGGTTGGACTACGTTTCCCAACAGGCTTTTCCAGCCTTCTTCCTCCCTCATCGGATTCTTCCCACGAGGAGAAAAAGAAAAAAAAAAGAAAAAAAATGGCAAAAAACATACTCACTTTGCTGAGATGTCATATGCATTGGGCACGCAAGAAGGGAAGGACTGTGAGAGACAGAAGGCTCAAAAGAAGAAGTGACGTTACTGCCTCCAAAATCAAACTCCAGGGGCACAAGGAGAAAAAAAAAAAACAAAGGTAAAGAAAGCCAAAATGGTTAAATCCTGGAGTAGCAAGAAGGTATCCTTGAGCTTGGAAATCTTAATAAATGCATGGAAGAGAGATGATCCTCTCTTCCTTTGTGTGCAGGGATGAGTAGTATCATTGCCAATCGCTCCAGATACACAACTTACGCAACAATTTCCCCCTCACAATCCAAATCCTGTACACATCTTGCATAATGCTGTTTGCCACCAGACAAGCACTCCTTTTCTGGCCCCTGTAGAGCCTACAGATTGCTTTACTGATCTTCTGCTTCAGATTGGTTAAGCCTTCTGGTAACGTATATATTCAGATCTGAGATCTATGTAAATATGTATAAACAAAACGCGTATTTTGTAACAGGTTTATTTTTAGCCCCTGTGTTTTTACAGTGGGGAGAAAGAGGTCTGTTTAATTAATATTGAATCTGTTGGTTTGAGAGAAGTTAGTGCTAAGAGAGATTTGATGGAAGCTGAAACCTTATCAGGGCTTTAGAGAACAGGAATGTTAAAAATTGTTGTTTTTAAGTGGTCTTCCCAGAAACACTGCCCTCTCAGTTATATCTTTGACTTTGTCTAAGTGACACTAGTTTAAATGAAGAGTCATTGGCCTCAGGTTTCTAAAGAATCTTCGTGACAGTTTCTCTGTAATGAGAGATTGAAAGCAGTGATTGTAATGAACTATGGAATCTGTGAGCCAAGCCTCTGATCCTTGGGGAGCTGATTCAACTTGCACTTGTGCTGCAGCTGTGCATGTGTTTAGCAGCTAGATTTGAATAACTGAAGCAAAACTTTGTAATAAACCTTACATGCAAGCATGTGAGTGTGGGCATATCTGTGTGTACAGCTGAGTGTGCATGCATGCAGACATGAAAGATATATAGGCATTTAAATAACATGTATCCACTGTGCATCAATTGTCTGTGTGATAAAAGACAAATATAATGTAAATATAGATGAGAATGCATTTTATTTTACATGACAGTCTCGAAAGATTAACATCTCTGGATGGTTCAGCAGAGAAAATTATTCTTCAGCTGTAGTTTTCAGTATTTTGTTCTCAACCCTTTCATACCTTGTCATGATTATTTTATTTTAAAGATTGTTATATGTGTGTATTAAAAAAAATAATTGCCTGTTGTGCTGACAGCACATAAACCATTCTAGAGAGAGTAGTTTTAAATCTATGGCTATCTCAATAACATTTTCTGCTCAGTTTTGTACTGTAGCAGCATGACAAAGGTAACAGTCAAACTCATGTCACCCACTTTTGTCTCTGAAGTCTAGACTTCAGCCGTGCAGAGGATTGTTAAAATACATTAACAAACAGCATCATTTTCACTAAAAAAAAGAAAAAAAAAATCAAAGTAGTGACAAAGTTCCAGCAAGATGTTTGCTTGAAGGGCAAGTCTTTATTTCTGAGCACATCTTGAGGTTAGCATCAGGCACACCTCCTCTGTAGGACCAACCCGAGGGCTTCTTCAGCTCTGCTGTAGGAACTGTGGATTAGAGTCAAATCAGGGCATTAGCTCACATTTGCTAGAAAATGTTTAGATACTCAAGTGCCTTGAGATTAAATCTAAGTTAAGAACATATTTACAAGGCTACATTTTCCAAACTATGGCTGATTAGATCATTCAGAAGTTTCCCATAGCTGGGTGTGGAACTGAGTTTCTCCACTGCAGCTTTCTATAATGAAAGAAGAATTAGATGAGCTTGACTTACATGTTCCCTTTTTTGGCCTCCTGTTTAATTCCTTTGTCACAAATGTCTTCTCTGTAGCTCCTCTTTCTGTGTAGCTTCATCCTGTAAAGACATTCAATTTGTATTTGTGTTCACCTAATTCTTGATCTGACTGGAAATATGATGTTTCTATGGTGTTCAATATTGGTCCCAAATAGAACTTTTTCCGCTTCAATTTCTGGCTAATTAAAATGTTATTCTTCTTCCATTTTCCTGATAAATTTCTCACTTGTTGTGCTGTTATTTAATTAGAAATTCTTGTCATTATGTAGTTTAAAAGGTAATTCTACTGTCTTGTTGGTGTAGTGAGCCCACATCTGACTCTGATGAAAATAAAGATCTCCTAGGTTTCAGAAGGATCAGGGCTACTGTTTTCATGAAAGACAAACTGTAAACCAGTTCTTGTTCAAACAAGCTGGACCACTGGAACAGACTCTGCATGTCCTTAGGCAAACTTCATTGAAGTCAATGCTGTTATGGCTGAATAAAGGAATTCATCGATCTCTGTGGTTCTAATCTCAAGTGTCAAGATTCATTCATGTGAGTTGCAGGACTGTGTCTCAAAACTGGTGGCATTTCATACTGTAAAGGAGATGTCCAAACCTGCAGCTATATCTTTGGTTTCTCTTCTGCCTACAATTGCTGCTGTATTCCTGACCGTAGTTTATGTATACCATTTCAGCCAATAACTGAGGACGTTTAACATTAGGTAGATAGAAAAATATTGTCAGGGATAAATCTATTTTGTATTTTCCTATCACTTCAGAGCAGACGAGTGAGGAATGCATGTAAAAATGTAAGTCATGTGTTTCAGCAGCTAACATAATTAAGAAGAAAGATTAACAGAAATTATTCTATCTCTGACACTGCAACAAATCAATACAAGTTCAGAAATGAATAAGAGGAGCAGAGACCAACAGGTTTGTTTCCATTCCTAAAGAACCAAGTGAGAGAATACTCGAATCCCAACCACACTAGTTTGTGTGTTTAACTTGGGAAGCCTTCAGGAACAGTGGTCGGCCGTTCCAGAAAAGACCTCTCCAAGTTGTGTTCTTTTGCTCCAAATAATTTTCCATAACTCTCTTTAATTTGTGTAATCTTGTACTTGCCTAGCAATGCAAATCAGCTGAGGGTGAGATGAAGGACCATAATGGAAGAGAAGATGGAACTTTCTGACAGTGAAAGCAGTATTGCTGAGCCAGGGCACTCAAATGTTATGAGTCAGCCTGTTTCTACCTAATCATGAGACTGAATAAAAAAATAATGAGATGCTCTCTAAGTAAATTTGGGCTTCCTTTTGCTAACTTTCTGATTCTGATTTTGTCATATGCCTAGGCTATGCTTTCCAGTTTTCTCCTGTAAATAAAAGGACAAAAAGTAGATTTAAGACCAGAGTGAAGGACATGAAAAAAAAAAAACAAAAACCAAACCGAAACAAGCCAAATGCTGATCTTACAAGAATGAGCAAAACAAAGGGGAAAAAAATGGGTTTCTGCAGAGATATAAGCAGAGTAAAACAGACATTAAAGAACATGGTTGTGTGAATTGCTTGGCATCCTTATACAACTCACCTAGTATTTAACTGGGACAAGACCAGGGAAGCTGACATTTAGCCCAGAAAAAGACAGGAAAAGCACCAAGACTGGGAATTTACAGTGGAAACTACATAAGAAGTATCAGCGCATCAGTACCAGCTTTTTGCTCAACTTGGGAAAACTGCAGCTCAGAGATCTGCATCAAGGTTGTGTGTACTTCAATCTGTATGTTCTTAGGTACACCACGTGGTCCTGGCTGAGGACAGTACCTCCCCATTGGAGACCCCTCTGTAAGATTTACAAAGGTACTTAAGGCCTTTCTACATTCATATGGGAAATGAAAATGAGCAACCTCGTGTATACACTCCCTGCTTTATTTTGACAGCCCTGGCAACTTTTAAAAGCTTTATGTTTTATCAGCCTTTGAGTGAGGTGAGGGCATTTGAGCACCTGAGCAGAGCAGCGGTGGTCGAGACAGAAAGACTCATAAACTCAAGTTTAATTTATTTATGTTTTTCTGGTGCTCTGCTGTGTTTTGCAGCCGTTGCATATCTTTTGTTGCACTTATGCTTAGTGCAGTGAGAACTATTTAAAGAACCTCCGTACGTTTATTTAAAGAAGAGAAGAAAACCTTGAGAATGCAGATTGTACGTTTTAATATTCTTTGGAGGCATTCCCTGTGATTATGTGTTAAGTAAAACACAATGAACAATAATTGCACCGGACATGGGGTCTTTCTGTCACAAAAAAAATATATATATATTTTTTTTAAGTTCAGCATGCACAGCTCTTAGATGTGGAGAGGTTATGTTTGCAGTGCTGCAATACTATGAGATAACTGGTATCCCCTCCTTCTGAGAACGAGTGCATGGACTGCATGTACAATATCCTGTTGCTCAACACTTCTCATTTGGCTTTCTCAGACTCCCTGTTTTGAAGATGATACTCCCACAGCCTCACTGTGGTGCTGTGCAGCGTTACTTTCAAGTGATATTAACAGGGATGATATTGATCTGAATATATTCCCAGAGTGATCCTTGGAGCAAAATTTGTTGAACGAGTGTTATTTACAAATTCATCCCAATGTACAAAAGAAATTCAATTCTTTTTTCAAAGCGGGTTGATAAAAGGATTTTGGTGATGGGATCAGCCTTGCAAATCAGAGCGAGGCTGGAAGTGCAGGACAGCAGTGCCAACAACAAAATTGAAAGAGGTGGGGAGGAAGGGAGAAAATGAAATACAATATCTAGGAGAATCCTATAATTAAAATCAGATAGAATATTCGTGCTTTGCAAATGATACAAATTGAGACAGTTTTAAAAAGCCATTACTAGTACTCTACTAAGGGACTTCAATGTATTTTCTGCCCTAAGGCTCTGTGTCAGCAGAAATGTTAAGCAGGGCTTCTCTGTACAGCAGCCTACTGAACACAGTGGAATGGGCTTCTTCATCTTTACATCCTTTTTCAGCAGAAATTTGACTGTCCCGTGAAAATGTTTCTCAGTACTGCTAGGAACTTCTGCACAGAGACAAAGGGAAGTGAAGGCTTCATTATAATACCCCTTTCACTCCCTGCTGGATCATTGTCTGTTCATTTCACTACAAAGCCCTGTTGCATTCTGCCACAGAAATTAATTTAATATTTTCATCTGAAGTGGCACTGAATGAAATCAGCAGCAGTGCACAGGGGCAAAAAGCCTAGAGAATACGTTTACAGGCGCTTTGTGCAAGAGCAAAATATGGCATCAGGCAGCTACATCAATTGGGATAAAGCCAAGATGACAGGTGTCAGAGTGCTTTTTCCTCACTGACCTTGAGAAGAAGACAGAGATTGGGAAGTCTGAGGCCCCTGTCAGAGCCAGGCCTGGTTCCTTGAGTAGCAGGACAAGCACGAAATTTCCATCATGGCCCATGACTTATTTGGTAGATCGAAGATTCTAGTGGCACAGGAACCTCTACCATAAACAACACGGTTGCAGTATGAGTAGGCTTGGGCTGATACTTGGTTATTCTCTCCCATCTTTCCCTACTAGAGAGCTTAAATAAAAGATTATTTGGGCTCCCTGAGAGATTTAAATTCATAACTATTGTTGGAAAGAGGCCTTAAAATCTCCTTGGCAGACTGGAAAACCTCAGGCATAGTGTGAGACATTCTTTGTATTACTGTGATTTCAGCCAGCCTTACGTATCAAGCTGCCCAAGTGTTCCGACATGCTGAAGGGAGCTGAACCTGTTCAGAAAGCATTTTGTAGAAACAGTTGGCTCATTACCTCCTGCCTGGAAAGGAGATCAAGGCACGCTCTGGAGAGTGATGCTGGAAGGTATGGACTGCTTGTTCCTGGGGAAGGAGACAGATCAACTGAAAGTGAAAACTTCAATAGCCTGTTGATTTCTTCTGTTGATTAAACTTCTGGGAGTATATGGTATTCAGCAGAGGTAGGACTCCTTTCTCAAAGGTGACCAGAAGCCCAGAGCTCACTGAAGGTCAATGGGACTCAAGTGTGAATGCACACATCCTGAAAATGATGGAGCAAGTGACTAAGTTACTTGGAGGATGTCGTTTCCTTTTCTTAATCCTCTAAACTTTTTTTTCCTGCTTTACTATCTATACGCCCATGTTTTTATGCCTGTAGCCTAATTTAGAACAAAAAAAAAAATTGCTAGAGAATTGTCTTATGCTTAATTTTGAGGTGTGTAACTTTAATGCCTTGAAGTGACTTGATCCCTGCTTGCCCACCCCCACCCTTAGAAGCGCTCATTTCAATATGAGAGGTGCCCAGAATTTGCTGATCAAATTTTAACATATTTCCTGAGCCTCAAGGTCATGGGAGGGATTTTCAGAAGTGCTCAGCACTAGCATTATTATACCTCATTTGAATTTTACCCTTCACTTCAAAGTTAGTGATGCTAGCTCAGTATGAGAGCTTTTGAAAATCACACTGCATTGATTTAAATCTCTCAGCCTGCGATTATACTTTGCACTGACACCACAGGAGTAAATCAGGGGTGTGTTACACTCTCAGGACTTGCTTCAGCAGTTCAGCCCAGGCACATCTTTTCAGAGAAAGACGCTAGACATACTTTCTGCACTGGTTACACTGTACGATTCTTTGACATAGCAGGAGTCTCTTTGAGAAAGAATGTTTTCTTGACCATCTTTTCCCAAATGTCTTTAACTATGAGGACTCTAGCCACCTTTATGAACAGGTCGCTTTACAACATAGGGACAGTAACTGGGGTTCCATTTTCATAGTGTTACACTTTGTAGAGTCATTAACGTGAACATTAAAGTTTATTTAGAGACATACAAAATGCTGTTCTTTCTAAACAAAGAAATCAAGGGAGAAAATAACTCTTTTAATTCTTCCTGGTGAAAATGAATACCAAAACTTCCAAAAAGCAGCTCATTTACTCATTACTATGTGATATACGAGAAGCAGCATACAATAGGCTAAATTTGATATTTATAATAACAAGGAATTGGGTAAAGAATGGAACTGACTTTACCTCTTTGCCTCCGGATAAGGAATGTGTATCTAGCTTGTGATTTCAGAGGGATGACCAGTAGAACTTCAGTCAGCTCCTCATAATCACTCCTGGAGCTTACCTGGAGCTTTAAGTTGCACTTACTGGTGCAGTTATTTTCCAGCTAAAAATAATAATAATTGAGTCAAAATTCTTGAGAACTGCAAATGTGCCATTTTAATTTTTTTTGATAGATTTTTCTTGCATCGGGATATCTGCATTTTTTGGAAGTTCTTTTTCATATGAATATATGACAGCACAGGGAGGGACTTTTCAAGGACTGAAGTGAAAGCAAAAGCCCAGTTGTTGAATTAGTGTTATGTAACCCACTTTCAGTTTGTCCAATGCATTAAAAACTGATGGCATTTTGCGTTTAAGTGGCCAAATATTTTCTGAAGTTGTAATCTGACATTTTCTTCTGAATTCAGTAAGAGCTGTGTGCATATAGAACAGAATTTAGTTCTTTCTTGTGATTCAGTGTACTTGGTTGGCTTGATCCTTTGATCCAAATAGAAGGCTAAAATGAAACAGCAAGGAGAAATTGGGGGAAATACATGAGATATGGAAGGGCAGAACAAAAAGCAGAAGAGGAATGTACTTATAACATCAGGAGAACAAGGGAGAGTGTTAAAACTGGAAAAAAGCTTAGAGCTGATAATGGAAAGAACATCATTTAATTGCAAGCAACAGACTGGAGACTCCCAGAAGAGCTCCTTCCTCAAGAGAAAAGTCAGAATTTAAAGGTATAGAGGCTCCTAACACCTTTTAAAGTCAAACAGATCTGTGCTTTGAAGGATGAGTCAGACATCTAAAGGTGTTTGGGATCCAAGTCATAGATGCAAATGTATTTACAAACATTGCTTTCTGGGCTCTTAAGTCTTATGTGTTGAATAAATCTGTGTTCCAGAACAGAGATGTAGCTGATATGAATGAACGCAGCAGTAAGGAAAACTTCCATAAGCTAAATGTTGATTACATTGCTAAAGCAAGGGGAAGCAATTTTTCTCTTGCTCGACAAGACTGAAGAAAAGCCTCAAGATATTCTACTGTGGATAACACGTTCATAGGATTAACTTAACATAGAGCTCAACCAAAGTGAGTACAGTCATTTTTTTCAGTGGTACTCTAAAATTGCTGATTTGGGATCATGACAGAACCCTAGAACAACATCCTGTTTTCCATTATGTTGATGTACCTTATGAGTTTTTGATGTTCTTCTTCTCTCAGTAAGAAAGCCATGAGACTGTACTTCATATCTACTAGATTCAACAGACGCTTGCACATCTTCACTGATATTAAGCATATTTCTGAGGCTGTGGAAATCCTTTCTGTTCATGCCAGAGAAGTAAAACAAGAAAATAAACATATTCAGAAAACTCTTGATAGTTCTCTAAAGACTGTAAGTATGAGGGCTGCTCCAAAAGTAAAGGCCCCTATGTTATAATGTCGGCCCACAACATCAGAGGCAGATGTTGGTGGCATGACAGTAGAGGTTGAACCTCCCTGTCAACATTCTGCTACATTTTGTTGCTGCGCAGTCTGACAGAATGATGTCTGACATGGAAGTGCATATGAAGCAAAGCTGTGTCACTGAATTCCTCCATGCAGAAAAAATGGCACCCACTGACAAACTTTGACACTTGTTGAACATTTATGAAAACCAACCAGTATATGTGAGCATACTGAGGCAGTGGGTTATGCATTTCAGTAATGGCAACAATGATGTGAAAGACAAGTCACGTTCTGGATGGCCATTCACAGCTGTCACACAAAGAAATTAAGAGCATCTTGATCAGGCCATCCATGTGAGTTGGCCAGTGGTGGTGACTATTGAAAAATGGTGCTTTGTAGCTGAGAGTTTGCTCTATCAAATAGTGTTTTGTGCTCTTTATATCTGATGAAGTTTCCATGGAAATAAATAAGAGACATTACTTTTGGAGTGACCTACTCATTTTAGACTGTTGTTGTTTAGTTGTGCTACATTCTGAATTATTACAAAGAAAATGTGGGTGTGTTATCAGAGGGATAATTTTATCTCGGTCCAGAAAAGGTCTCAGGAGGTTGCTTGTCTATCCAGTCCTTACAAGGAAGTATCAAACTGTACTCCCGTCCTTTTTCTAGAATATTTAACCACTTCTTCAAGATCTTCAATAACTCTGTCTCCTAAAGGAGTATATATCATCATTACCTGCTTTCACCTTTAGATATGTTTTTTTTTTTTTTCCCCAATGTCTAGTTTGAATCTTGTTTGCTGTAATGTAAATCCAACTTTTACTGTTCTCCAACTTTTGATGAGAAGAAACAGTTACTCTCTTTCTTTTTTATACATCTGAAGACTTATAACATCTCTCCACAGTCCTCCGGTTAGCCTAAGTAAGTCCAAGCATCTAATTAATCCTTTCCCTTTAGATAAAACATTCTGTAGACCTCTGACTACTCTTACTAGTGTTCATCTTCTCTCCAATTCAGCCAAGATTTTAGAGGTGTGGAACTCCAAACTGGAGAGAGATGTCCAGCTAAGGCTTTGCCATTGCTGAGTGGTGCACAGGAATCATTCTGTCTGTCTTAATGGCTTCACTCTTACTCAGCCCTTTTTACAATAACATAAAGGTTTTGACTCTTACTAAGCTAGTGATTCATTGTAAACCCAAAACTCTTTCCCACACAACCATTATCTAAGCAGTAAGTACCTATCCCTATGTTTGTGAAGTTAACCATATCTACATAAATTTAATCCCTCACACTTGTTCATGTGGAATGACAGATTACTTTTTCAGAGCATTTTTCCAATTTGTCACAATCATTCTGAACTCTCATTCAAAACACACATTGCCTTCCAAAGCTAAGATTATCCCCAAATTTAATACTCCCCATTTCATCACATAGTTCATAAATGACAATATCACTCAGTCATAAATGACAGTGTGAGAAATCTGGCAAGATGCTGATTTGCTGCTTCTTTTCCCTTCAACCTTTAGAGTAATAAATGTTATTTGGAGTCAAAAGATTTTCTAGCAAGAGACAGGAAAGGGAGTAGGTGGAAGGATTTGTCTTTATTGACAGAAGATCACTAGATGTCAGACTGCCATTGGGACATGCTGAAGAATCTTAAATTGTTGCCTCATCTGCAGGCGCCTGGTGTTTCTGTACCATTGTACTTCCAGAACAATCTGAGTGAGCAGGATCCGATTGGATAAAGTTATGTGAGCTGAGCAACAGGGGAAATGAAAGAGTGATGGAAAAAAAGAGACAAAGAAAACAAGATGAGGAAGATAGTTGCACATGGGGAATAATAGCCTGAGGAGTTAACAGCTAAGTGAGGGCGGCCAGAGTTCAGCCACAGTCTTTTTCATGGTAGGTAGGATAAGCTCTTTTTTCCCCACAATGAATCTCCAAAGGGACTAAAATGCCTTTTGATATTTTGCTGTTGTCTATTGATACATCACTAATAGTTGGGATTCTCTCCATTCTGGGATGCATGATGTAGAAGGGATCAAAGGACAGTAAATTCTGCTCCTGTGGCACTGACTGTACTCAAGAAAACAAAAGGAAAGGACACAATTCTTCTCACAATTGCATGGAAGAGGTAACATACAAACCCAGGAGAAGGAGTTCTTGGGAGATTGCTAGCCCAGTTAATGAAGATTCCAAAGACTTGGAAATGAGCTGAGAGGATCACGTTGCAGCCATCTGCAAATATTAGACAATGGCATTTCATCATTCTTCATGTCCCTCCCCTCTATTAAACAGAGGGAAATTAATAATTTCCTCTTTCATTTTGCCTTTCCTGTAGGTTTCTCCGCCATAGCGAAGAACTGGATACATCTCAATCTCACTGAGACAGACACTGTCTCTAAGCCTCAGCTAAGATGACTTTGTGATGAGGAAAACGTTGCTTTCATAAAACTGATTCCAGATCTCTAAAGCATCTTAAGCTAGAGAGATGATCTTAAAAGGGGTAGGAACAAACTGTAGGATGGCAGTATTCAGAAAATACAGGTCAAGTTATGCAACTTGGATAGATCAGTCAACCTTAAGCCTCTCAATGTGGCTTCAAGCTCTGCTCTTTTTTCTAACCTGGTTTGTACCACTTATTTATTTATTTATTTATTTATTTCCCCATATGCATCAAGAGCCCCTGTTCTTGCACAGAAGTCAGTACTGGTTTGGATGAAGTTGAATCTCCATGGCACACTGCTATCCACTTCAAGTACTCTTCCAGGGTACCCTATGTTGAGCAGCTGCTCCCTTCTTGTTTGGCTGCCTTATTATCAGCCTCTTTTCCTTGTCAGTTTGGGAAGAAGAATTTGAAGTGCATGACATTTTCAATCAAGACATCGGTTGTCTTTAGAAGTCACTTTATTCCTCCACAACTTTGCAGAATTCTTTGTAGGAAAGAGAGGGAACATGTTATACAAAGGTATGTGGGAAGTGGATTTTCCAAGTTAATTGTAATAGAAATACAGCATCACCAGAACCAATTAGGTATCTTGTTCTCCTCTGCAGCTTTGCAAATCACTTCTTGAGTAAGTAATATTGGTGAGAGAAGAACACTGTCACCTCTTGTTGGGACTTGTGTGAGATTTAACTCCTGGGTGTTGGATTTCTGTCTATCTGTAATTAGATACATTAGAAGCAAGATCTTTGGGGGGTTTTGTGTTCTAGGGACAATGGTCATGAGTCTCTGTATGTAGGAAGTATTGCTACAAAAAGCATCATTTGTACAGTGCTGTGCATGTTCTGGTAATCCTGAAAAGTACTGCAATTTGTCAAAAACATTTCTGCAGTAACTTCTGCAGAGAAAGGGTCTGATTTTGAAACATTATTGCATATACGTAACTTTGTTACCAAGGTCTATCAGATCCAATCACATGCATAAAGCCCTTTACTAGCAAAAGTGTTTGTGAAATTGAGATCTTTGCTCTTATATATCTGATTAAAAAAAAAAAAAAAAAAGAATTATGCAGAAGCCAACAATATTTTTGGCTGTAGGGAGGTAACATATTTCACTGTCAAACACACACTTTTACTCCAGGATTGCAGAGAATCCTTGAATGTGAAAGCCCCCTTGCAGGCTCTAAATACAATCTCCAATGCACAGAGAAAGGAAGAGTACATTTTTTTCAAAAGGACCTTTGAAGTCTCCAAATTTGTATTAATTACAGAATCAGAGAATGGAAGGGGCCTAAAAGATCATCTAGTTCCAACCATTCAGCCATGGGTAAAGTTGCCACCAACTAGATCAGGCTGCCAAGGACCCCACCCAACCTGGCCGTCAGAGATGAGACAGACACAACCTCTCTGGGCAAACTGTTCCAGCACCTCACCATCCTCTGGGTGAAAAATCTCTTCCTAACATCTAACCTAAATCTACCCATTTTTAGTTTAAAGCCATTCCTCCTTGTCCTATCACTTTCAGACCGTATAAAAAGTCATCTCCCTCCTGCTTGTAAGCTCCATTCAACTACTGCAAGGCTGCAATGAGATCTCCCCAGAGCCTTGTCTTCTCCAAGCTAAACAAGCCCAGCTTTCTTCATAGGAGATGCCCTTTGATCATCTTTGTGGCCCTCCTGTGGACACACTTCAACAGCTCTGCATCCTTCCTGTACTGAGGGCCCCAGGCCTGGACACTGTGTCCCATATGGGTCCTCACAAGGGCAGAGTAGAAGAGGAAAATCACCTCCTTTTACCCCCACGCCCCAAGTGGTTCTCCTCAGAACTTCTCTCAATGAGTTCTCCCACTTTGTACTCATACCTGGGATTGCCTTGACCCAGATGTAACACTTTCCACTTGGCCTTGCTAAACCTCATTAGATTCTCGTGTTCCTACTTTTCAAGTGTGTCCAGGTCCCTCAGAATGGTGTCCCTGCCATCTATTACATCAGCTGCACCCCTCAGCTTATTGTCATTAATATAAGCAATGACAACCTTTCCAAGGGACAACAAAAAATGTGTTTAACCATATGACAAGTCACACTACGTGTAACCTTTTTTTTTTTTTTCCTATTTAGCACTGACTGTGTATTTCCATGTTTAAGCAGATCCCTCTGCCACACTGCCTGGAGTTCCCCTTGTCTTCCATTACCTTTGCATTCTTCAACTGAACTGTAAGTGTCTCATATGCAGATACACAGGTAGAAGGGAAGCCCACCAAGCTCTCCTATCCCTACAGCATGCAGGATGACTTTTGCCACTGAAATCTTCGAGTAAATTGCATAAAGCTGTTAACATTTTTATAGGTGACTGCATAATATTATCGCATAAATGAATTTGACAGACTAATGTATTTTACACAACTTCCCTAGGAAACAATATAAGTAGTGTCAATAAATGAAAAGCAAAGTACTTCATTATGCTTTATAATTTATAATTTATATTTATATTAAAATCTGTGACCCATCATAGCTTTGTAGACATATAAACTAATTTTGAATGGCAAGCAGGTTGAAATAAATTTCTAAAAACTTTCCTCCTGGCACCTCACAGATTGTACATTTCTTGAAGCTGTACACTTTTTTGCCAAGAAGTTAAGGTAACAATAATTGCTATTTTTATTCCAATGAACAAGTAACTACTTTATAATGTTGAAAAAAATGTCTCTTCACTCTACCAATGAAAAATGCATTAGAAAAAAAATCATCCAGTACAACGCCAGTGATTTAACAATATATAAATAAATCTTGACTAGCTTAGTCAATTTTTAGTTGATGATTCTAAACTCACAGAAGTTTTGCACTGATACAAGCAGAGGTTACAGAGGTAACATTCCCAGTTTACAAAAACTTTCAGGTCTCCTTTGGTATTTATTTACCTTGCAAAGCCTTACTCTTTTGGGTCTAGCACTACAAAACACTTATATACAGAAGGCATGAGAAGTGACATTGATTTAACACTGAAACATTTGCATATTCGTCACTGTCTGTGGACTCACCTATCTGTCCTTACTCATGTGAGTAGTGTTTGTTTTTTAAAAACTCCTGTGCAGTTAGGCTATTTTTACTGATAGGTTATTAAACACCTATCTCCAATATTTTCAATCCAGAGGCCAATACACTGACAAAAGAAAATAAACTGCCTTAGAAATTATCTTCAGAAAAAGAATGAAACTAGCTTCTTGGTTTTTACTTGTTAAAGCCATGTGGCAACACTCAACAACCGCTGAAAATGTGGCCTGTCACCGTAGCTGTAGTATGCCAACCACTACTGTTACACTACTATCTTAAGTAAGGTTGGTGGTGGGTTGTTTTTTTGTGGTTTTTTTTTGTGGTTTTTTTTTTTTTGTTTGTTTTTTGTTTGTTGGTTTTCTGTTTGTTTGTGTGTTTTAATAATTTGTTTAATCAGGAAGTTAACAGAAAATTTCTGTTTATTTTAGGATTCATTCCCATTTTTTCAGACTATGAATATGTCACTATGGATATTTATGTCATTCACATAGAGAGGAAGTAGCTTGGAATGGGAATGTAAGAGGTAGTTGTCACCTGTAATGCAATTTGTTTCTTTCTAGTTCAAAGTCTTCTGGAATTCCTGCTTTGGAGAGTTTGTTGAGCCAAACCTCTGGTTAGCGAAGCAGGAATTTCTAACTTGACACTTTGAAAATCAGGCTGCCTAGGGAACTGTTGGAGTCATTGTCTCTGAAGACTTAAAGAAAGTGTGTAGATGTGGCACTGAAGAACATGGATTAGTGGACATGGTGGTGATGGACTGATGCTTGCACTTGATCATTTTTGAGGTCTTTTCCAACCTTAATGATTTCATGATTCCACAATTAAAATGTAAGAAGTTATATCATGTTTAGACAACATGCATTTGGTAAGTTTAATGCAAATTGACTACAATGTTTCGGACTCCTGGCATGTTAAATTTCAAACGAGCTTTAATTGCAGTATATTTGATGTATGTTGGCTTTGGTGTGCACTGGTGTCTTTAATTAGTTTGGAGATTATTTTGTTATTAAAATTGGCATCCAATCACATCTGGAGTACAGTGGTGTTTTAAATACTCACTAATTGTTTCGGGTGAGTTTCTACTTTGTGTTTCTGTGTTGCTTAAATAAAATGTTAGCATGCAATCATGCACTGAGGCTCTTGTCCCCAGTGCTCTGCCATCAACATGCATGTTAAGATGTGCCCTCAATTTTGAGTGTTAGAGGCAAAATTATTCTGAGCACTACTTTTGGCTTCCAACCCCACTCCAATGATGTGTCAACAAGACAGTAAAACCAATTCTAGGGCTCCAATTACTGCATTAAAAAAAAAAAAAAATAGTGCAACTACATGACCAAACACGGACGTGCTGAAAATTTATGCTGTTTGTTTAAGATGTACTTAAAAAGTTGTCAGCAGATGTGATGCTGGATCAGGTGTTAATGACCTGACACTGGGAAATGGATCCATAGAAGAAGGGATACAGAGGTGATGTGAATGTATCTGTAGAACAAAAGTGACATAGACACTATGCGCTCCCGTCCTAACAGATACAGATGGCATTATGGTGCACAGCGGGTTGGTGGCACGTGTAACTGCTGCGTGGATTGACTGAACTGGGTGGAACAGCCCCTTACATCAACTCTTCCAAGTTGGTTTAAAGCCTTGGGTGGGTGGGAGGCACCGCGCCCCAAAAGATGCGCTCATCTCACCGCCGCGGTCCCATCGGGACGCGGGGGAACGGGGTGGGATCGGCGGAGACCCCTCGCAGCCGCTACCAAGAGCTGTCCCGGGGACTGAGAGAGAGGCGGGGAGCGAAAAAATGGCGGGAGAGAGCGGGAAGAAACGTCTCCCCGCCCAGCACCGAGAAGCCGCGTACCCCGTAACCGAGGAAGTCCTCGGAGGCGGAGAGGGAAGCTGCCCCACCGAGGNGTCCTCGGAGGCGGAGAGGGAACCTGCCCCACCGAGGCAGCCCAACCCATCCCCCACTCGTAGAGCCCTCGCACTTTGTTGTCTCGCCCACCGCGGCGGGGCGGGAAGACCGCATGCGCAGACCCGAAGCTTTTCCCTCCCCCCTCCCCTCCCCTCCCGCTCCATCCGGGTACCGCCGCATTAGCATGGAGAGCCGCGGCACAACTTTTTTTCCCCAGGCAAAGGGAAATCAAGGCGCGCGCGCCGCGAGGAAATATAGTCCCTCCCGTTCGCAGCCCCTCCCCTACCCGATGGCGCGGGGCGGGGC
>VXAB01012305.1:137095-178275 GCA_013399175.1 Odontophorus gujanensis
CCCCCCCCGGCCGTTTCCCCACTTTCAGCACTTCCAGTGCTTGAAAGGGCACTTGACAAAGGCAGTATGAGATCTGCCGGCTTGATCTGCTGGCTTAACCCCCATACCCCCCCAGGGATGAACTTTCCTCCTCCACACACCCGACCCCCCTCGGCTCTCCCGGCTCCCCGAGCCCGGTGCGGTCGTGCAGCTCAGGGCCAACTCCCCTCCCCATCTCTTGTCTCCCGGTGGCGGGAGAGAGCGAGTGCGGTTCCTCCGGAATGCAGCGGCACTTTCAGCACCACGGCTGCGGACAGCGCCCGAGGGACGAGCCCAAGGGGGGGNTTCTTAAAAGTTGCAAAGTGATCCATGGGTATCTAATCCGTGCCTATAGGTGATGGTGATTATATGCCACCCTTTTCCTCACAGTTTATTGTAATCAGAATTTGTCAGCACTCTCAATTTGGTAGTGGAAGCTTCCATTTTGTGAGGAAGGGGTGTTGGTTTCTTCTAACATGGAGAAAAGTCTGCAGAGTTTGAAGGTGGGGGAGGGGCCCCCATTCATGCTGAACATTACCATTTTGATTGCTTTGATGCCATTTTTGGAGGGGGGAGGGGACAGAATACCCTACTCAGCAGAGCACAAAGATGTTTAATCACTGTATAGAATCAAATCAGATACTTTCTTTTTTAAAGCAAATCTGACACTGCATGATAGCTAAGGGCTGTTAGCCTCCTTTTTTTTTTTTTTTTTTTCCTGCAGTGTATAACAGCGAGTTGTTGACTCTAATACTACTATACTGAGTAGAAGATTTTTTTTTCTAAACAAGGTAACAATCTTTACTGCAACAATGCATCTTTATGTGTTCTTTCTTCAATATGGAAATAGTTTTACTGTTCTAAGTGGGTATTTAGAACATACATTTGATCATTTCCCTCTGTATTGTAGCAACTGTTTCAAGGCTGTTTAAATTTTTATGATGATAGTAAATGAGAAGCTATTTATTATGTGTCATGTTGGAATTCAGATAAGGCGGAGAGAAACATTTGAAAATGCAGTTTGAATGCTCTGATTCAGCTTGGTGAAAGGTTTTTGCTAAGCTTGCACAATCTATTAATGCTTAATCCAAACTAACTAGTAAACAATTGCCGTACATTTGTGACTTGAATTTCTCATAGTCTTATAAATAAATCAATAACCTATGTAGTAATTAAACATAAAATACTGAAATTTTATAAACAGCAGATTGACCTAGCAGGAAACCTGCTATGTTTAGGCAAAACCCTAGTTTTAGATTTCTTTGACCGATTTCAGTATCTTGTGCAACAAGAGCTTATAAATAGAGTCTAGCTGGTGACGTGATGTTCTCTTGCTCCAGACTGCCACCTCTGGAGGTCTGAAATGGAATCTTTCTTGGTTCACAAGTGAAATGAATTTGGAGGTCTTAGCTTCCAACCAAATCACAGAACCATCATGCAACTTTGCAGATTTAGTATAATTAGTAGTTTCTCCTTGGATACTGACTTACAAATGAACTGTCTGTCCTTCAGGGCCTGAAGAACTGAGACAACAAATTGGCTAGTATTGGAGCAGTTTAGCAATTTCAAGCTCACAGATCAATGGGTATCATAACACTGAGGTAACTTGAAAAAGGCTGTGTAAGGAGGGAGGTTGTTATTACATGTGTTTACATTCCTCCACTTCTTGCCCCACCTTCTTCCTTCCCCCCAGTTTGTTTAGGCACAACTAATTGATAACTCAATAATGTATACCTCTGATTGTGCATGCCCTGAATACAAAAGATTCTCAAATTACATTTCAATTAAAATGAATGTGTGGATGGTGAAACAGATAGTAAAATGAATGGATGGATGGCATCATCCACATCTGTTAGAAATATAGCAGGACTGAGTGTTACCTTTCAGTACCTCTATCTATCAATTCTACATTGTAGAATTGTACATTTGTGGCAGTATTACCTTTCCTTAAAAGTTAAATTAAAACCAGAAAGAATTGAATGAGAAACTCAAATTTTGGTACATGAGATAAATGTATGAAGTAAGCTTATGTGCACAGTTGGTTTTTAAGTTGCAGCCTAGTTAAAGATCCCTGGAATATCACTGATATTTTTTAATTTCTATATCATTACCATTTAGAGAAATATGGAGTTAAATATATGTTTTCATATTTCCAAGGTATTTTGGAACCATTATTTTCATTACTGAAAAGGCATGGCCTAAATCAGTATATGGCATGTTACTCAGAAAGACAAAAGTTAGACTTTTGTTCAAAGTCTATTCTTAATATACTATAGTTTTGATGAATTGTAATAGCATTTGAGAACGGGTTACCTTTTCTTTAACAAGATATGATGTGTGAAGACTCCATTAGTTGGTCCAGTGGTTTTACACCTTCAATCTACAGCACATGCAGAGCAGCAGTAACATTTTTATCTAAATTGTCAGGCAACAAGCGTTTATGTGTAAATAAAAGGGCTATCATAAGAGCCAGCACTGGTCTTAAAATCACAACAGACGTACTCTGCTGCATGTGTTTCTTGCTTTCTTTATGTCCTTACAGAGTCATTAAGTGTCTTTTAATTTTAGAAAGTTGTGTCTTACTAATTAATAGGTCAAGATAAACAAATAAATATACCTTTAACCTCC
The DNA here is from genome assembly GCA_013399175.1 of Odontophorus gujanensis. Taxonomy (NCBI): domain Eukaryota; kingdom Metazoa; phylum Chordata; class Aves; order Galliformes; family Odontophoridae; genus Odontophorus; species Odontophorus gujanensis. The sequence continues at coordinate 139,742 of VXAB01012305.1, forward strand.
AGTCGGAAGTTGTTACTGACATAAGTATTAGGTAGTAAGCCAAGTCTTAAAAATTAACAATGAACACAGGTGGGCTACTGTATTTTCAACTATTATGAACACTGAATTCAGTCAGCCTATCCTGGAGTGCAGTAATAAAAATATGTCTTCCTGAAAGACATTATGTATGTGCCATTCACTTGTGCACTGCCTCATTTCTTTACCATAATTTACTATCTATGCAGAAAATCAACATTATTTTCAGGCAGACTATCCCAACCTGTGCTATTGCTGGACTGTATTTTTGGGTAGTATATCTGAAATTAAATCGCTGGCTGTATTTTGCCTGTGGTGATCACCACAAAGCCTGTTTGTAGGAAGTGTTATACTTCTTAAAATTAAAATACAGTTCTTATATGAGTTGTTAGAAAGGATTTAGCTCAAGATGTCTGGTTTTACTGATGCTGTATCTCTGTTCTGGGTGAAAGGAGGAGGTAGTTTTGTTTATTTATTTATTTATTTATTTTAAATTTATGCTGTGCTGTGTGTGGAAATGGCAGCATTGTTTACAAGTGTTAAAGGGGAAATTATTGACATTTGCCAAAGCTCAGTATTTCATATGGTTGGGTACCTTCAAAATTGTTGAAATAAAATACGAGTTATAAGCATCAGTGGAAACTGATATAAAACCCGAAAGATATTTGTAAAACTGTCCCAAAACATTCCTATTCATTGTGCCATGAATTCTGTCTTCATATGTTAATCCTAGCAGAATTCAGTTTGAAGGGCCTTACCAACCACCTGCTGAAGCTGAGAGAGACAGTGTGAGGAGCCCCTAGGTGATATATTAAATTCTTCAATCACAAGTATCAGACATAGGTTTGAGTTTGCAGTTTTTCTGCACATTGAGGTCCTTCTAACTTTGCTAGAAAACCTGGACAACTTCAGAATCAAGCAAACTTACTATATCAAACTAAAAATTAGCTCTGGATTTTGATTCAGAAATCTTCTTCTGTTCCTTTTTTTTTTTTTTTCCTAGAACCAGCTAATAATCTATTGATTGCTTTGCCATCTGTTGAAGAAGGGATGAAACTAGGAGAGAATTCACCTTCATCTCCTTGGAGGATAAATGTGGGAATACAGTTAGCATAATGGCAAACTTAGCATTCTGTTTTTGCTTTTACTAATACTGTGTTGACATTCCATGTTCTCTTTGGGTAAAAGGGTAATAAAGAACATTTTCTTAGAGGTGAAGCTCAATGGAAGTATGTATGCTTGTGGCTTTCTGCCTTCCATTAGGTTATCCTTCTAAGATTCGTGGAAATTGCACATTTGTAATGAAAATGTGTACTGGAGGGAGTTAGAACCACCTTTTGTTTGGTAGATGCTTGACAAGCATGTGAAATGCTATTTTATTCTAGCATTTTTCTTTGACTGTACACTTTTTTGTAGTTGTGCGGTGTATCACCTGGCGTGGCTAAAAGTTGAAAAGTGAATGTTTCATTCATTCTAACCATTTTAAAGAGTTCACTTTGATATTTTAGCCACTTAAAACACCTGCTGTCAGAGCAGTACAATTGATTTCAGTGAACTTTGAATTTCTTCAATAAGATGACTCTTATAATAACTCCAGTAATCCCATGATGCCTCATTAGAAGAGCTGGCTATGATGATTATCCCTGTGATTTAGCGATTTTTTTTCCTTACAATGCCTTTGTCTATTCACAAAAAGGAATTATAGCAACAATACCTTCTTATTTCACTTCTGGTTTTACACTTACAGTATTTGCTACCTGTTACCCAGTGTAAAATATCTTATTTATACTTGAAGCAAGCAGGTATTTGTTCAGATGTACAAGATACTTTGGTAGGCAGACCTTTTCAAAGAAACTTCAGTTCTATGTAGGAATTCATATTGGAGTTGGAATTCGTTTTAATTTTATGATAGTCACTTGGACAGTTAAAAGCTGTGCTTTCAAAGGAGTCTTTTGTCTAGACCTCTGTTTTAATGGGAAGAATTCTCAACTTGTTCATGCCATGTGTACAGCTAATCCAAAACAGTGTTGTGTCAGATACTTGTAACAGTTCACTTTGTTTCGGCATCTAGCCTACTGGCTCCTTCTGCTTGTGGAATAAAAGCAGAATATGGCTCTAAATGTTTCCTCTCTGCAACACGATGCTAGAGAAGGTTTTTTGAATGGTGATTTAAAATCACATTTCCAATAGGATACTGCACCAGTCTAAACTCTTCTGGTATGTTCAAGTAGAGAAAATCCCTTTTCATCTCATTCCAGATTTGATTTTCAAGTTGAAAGCGTGAAGGCATATAAAAGCATGTTAATACAGAGTTACTTTTAACTTTTCCTTCTAATCCTTTCTCTTTGTGATCAAAGATAAAAAAAAATATGCAGTATTTTTTTACTTGATTATAAAGTGATACCTCGCTTTTCCCTCCACCCTTGAAACAAAATCTGAAGTATCAACACAATTTCTAATCAATAGGGTTAAAAGATAGAAGTGTGCAAATCAATAAGACAAGGCTGTGGTAAATGGTGTATGTGTGACCATGATGTCAAAGAGGGCAATTAGAACATGCACAGCAGTTGGAAAAAAGTACAAAAATGGACCGCAAGTTTAAGATAAGAACAAAGAAGAACAAAAAAGAATTGGACTAATTGAAATGCAAATTTTTCTTTCTACCATTAAAGTAGACAGTTATTTCAGGCTAACAGAATCATATTTAGTCTATCTACTCCTTGTTAAGTGACTTAAACACACTTCTCTAATATGCACATATATATATTATTATTCACTTACACTGGTATTACTTTACTATTAAAATGTTTACTATTAAAATGTTTTTCTTGAGCCAAAATGCACTTCCTTTAGTATGCTTTCTCCATCTCTCTCTTTTTGAATCAGCTACTTATTGTTATGTAGTAGCAATTTCCAAGTGTCATGTGAAATTGCTGATGCGGCTTAGTTCTAGCTACAACCTGCAACTGCCAATAGTAAGCATCTATTGAAATCTAGTATGTACTACAGGGTTCTTTTGCACATGTACAGGCAGACCCTTCTGGCTAATATACAGAAATAGTGGAAAAAATAGGGATTTTTTTTTTTTAACCTGTGGAGGGGTTAAGTGTACGCCTGAGTTTGAAGTACAAAGAAACTCATTTGACTGAGTGGAAGTGAACCAGAGAACGTGCCCTAAATGTGACTGCAGTAAAATCAAAACAATAAGTATTTGGGAACTCTGTATATATTATGTGTGATGTTAATTCAGGGTTTTGTGAGGCAGCCTTATTTTCAGAGTTGGATTTTAGTCCTAAGAGCTTAGGCATTGAGGCTGTGGTAAGAACAGTACGTTTACCTGAAAATTTGTCTGATTGCTTATATTTCATGAAGAGAAGGATATAATTGTTCTTGAAACATAAATTAAATCTGTATAATATTTATTTGCCTTTCCACATTGATTTAACTTGTTCTTATAGGTACTTTGTAATGTAGCTTACTTCTTAGCCAGTGAGAAGCAATGGATTAGCCTTTCTGAGCAAACTCAGGTATTGATGACAAATCTTATCAGGTTACAGAAAGTAAAAATGTGTATTACTTTTTGATTAACATGAGCCAAGTGATAATGATTGATACTTCTGACATGCTGCAGATTAACCTGCATCTTCTGTGATTTTACATTTTTCTAAAGCACTTTGAATCAGCTAAGATTGCCTAAAGATTTATTGGGAAATTGAAGCTTTTGTAAGAATGAAAAAGATGAGAGAAGATTCCATTCTCAGAAATGTACAGACTCAAGCATCTCTGTATATAAATGTGCCTGTGCGTGTGTGTGTTGGTTGAGTGTGAGCATAAGGTCTTTCTCTTTGATATCATTCAGGCAGAAAGCCAATATGCGCATGTAAATGAGCCTGAAAATATAATTAAAAATATATACATACTGGGGACTGTGGTACAGAATTTTATATGAGATGCAGGTTACAAAGTGACAAGTAACATTTCCTATATAATCACTGATACTAACTCTCATCTGTGATTTATATGTCTCGTGTTATTAAATGCTGAACAGATAAATGCTGGAATTATTTCTTAATATATGATTTCATCACAATGAACGAATGCGAAGTACGCCTTGTCCATTCTTCTCCCCTCAGCCAAAACAAAAGCCAAAATATACCTACCATGAAAATGTTACTAGGGAGACTAAAATCTTATTCGAGGTCAGATAAAAACCTCTCTGATAAAATAACTTTCCTGGTTATAAACTGTGACAGATCAGACTTCCAATGTCATTATTATGTTAAGATCAAGGAAATTCTGCACTCATTAACACACATCTAGGAGCTCAGATACATGTGGAAAAAGATAAAGATTGCCAATTGAAAAACATAAACAATCTTGGCCTTTATTTCAGTGTAGGTAACGAAGGCTTGTACATAAAAGCTTACACAAGAGACATCTCAGAAAGTCCAAACTTTGGGCAAGGAGCCAGTTTTCTTCGCTGTCTGTTCTAAAAGTTAGGTTAGAGTATTGGATGCAGAAACTGACATTTCTGCTCTCCAGCCTAAGGAGAAGCTACTTAGAAAAGCTTTATTTCCTGTTTAAAAATACAAGTGGAATCCAGATGTATTTCTATCAGCAGCTCCATACACCATAAATATATACAACTTAAGCCAGTGTCTTATGTACGTTATTTTATTAACGTTCTTTGCTGAGTGGGCTTGGATGGAGCACAATCTCTCTTATAGAGGATCTAATTATAAACACAAGGGACAGAACCAAATAAGCAATCTTTAAAGGGAAAAGAGTCTGGCAGCTTTGTTTAAAGTGTCCTTTAATGAACTTCTTTAGCAGCTTGTATCTTAGCAACACGTTTTATTACATACCAGTGCGGGAGAAGCAGTTTGCAGATGGAGTTGCACACAGTAATTTATTTCCCCCCCTTTTTTTTTTTCCGTTTTTTTTTTTTTTTTCCTGCTTCTCTGTGGTGACTCAACTGGAATGTGCAAACTAGCTTTTCTAACACTGATAACTCACTCTAAATCCCTGATTGGTTCATTTGTATCTTTTCTGTTTTGTTAGTTGATGAAAAATGCATTTAGTATGATAAATGCATAGTGATTTTTCCTTGCTTTTAGAAATTCAGATATGACTGTTTTGAATAGGCATGGATTTAAAGTAAAAACAATCCAGTCTCCTTTCAATGCACTTTTTTGCATGTATGTGTTTTGTGTGGTGCTATCATCACACACACAAAGTAGTTTACAAATTTGTAGGCTATTTACTCTCCACTGCTACATGGAGCTGTTTTAATCTATCACCTTTTGCTCCCCTGAAACTAACTGGAATATGGCAGAGACAGGAACATTTGCAAGCATTTTCTTTCTTCTTAGACAAAACTTGGCACTTAAAATGCAAATATATCAAGAAATAATGTTTGTTTTAAAACCAATTAAAACAGTACACTATTGTCACTCTTTCAGATAACCTGAAAGAGTTGAGAGTTTCATTGTTGAAATGAATACTTTTTGTGCTTTTCCATTACTAATTGCAGACCAACTTCTACTAGTATGTTTTGAGTGAAAAAAAAACACTGTTTTCAATATATGCTTTTAAGGAATAAGGGACTAAGGAAGATGTATCTGAACAGTGGAATCTAAACTTCATTTTTTTTCCCTCATAAATAAAAGGGACAAATGAGAAAACTAAATACCATTCAACTCAATTTGCATTTTCAGCTGGCTAGGCAGATGTAAATCGAGACACATATTTATCTGGAGATCACTGGAGTTACCCTGAGTTTGCACTGATGTGATGAAAATCAGAATCTGGCGAGAAGGAGGAAAAAAGCAGACAAAAAGAGGTGAGGGAGGAGGGAGACAGTCCAAAGTGTTAGAGGCACCCATAGGAGAGGGGGAAACTTGTTGGCTTAAAGATACTGCTCTTGGGGACAGTTTTCTTAAACTTCTCTTGGCAGCTAGTATGTTAAGGGTCGATATTAAAAAGTCAAAAACATCCCTTTCCTTAAGTCAAGGAGTATTTGCCAGTGGAGAGACGTTGGTTTTTGGAAAAGATGGAATTGTTTCTTTGCTTAACATTAGTTCAACAATGGTATTTGCATTAACTGGGCTTCTTGAATCTATAGTTCAAAACACAGGTTCCTCTTCATTCCAGAATATGGATAGATGTATCTGACTCCAGTTTTCTGTTTCCAGTATTTCAGGTGACAGTCTGTCCGTTTGACACATTTGGAATATCTCAGCCTTATCAGGATGCATAAAAGAGGTCCTCCTCTAAGCCTGAAAAACAAAGTGCTACATGAGGAGGAGTAAAAGATAGTCCCAACTATCTGAAATAGTGTGACGTTAAACCTCAACAATAGGATGTCCTCTGAAAGTATTTAGGTTGCCATGTGACTGACTGATTTTTTTTTTCCTTCTGCAATTCAGCCTACTGTTTATTAACTTAAATTGGATTGAAAAAACTCTAAGTTGGGGAATGCATCAGAATCTTGTACAGTCACCAGGATTAATGATGACAGCCTGAACTGTTGAACAAGCTAAATCATGAAATTCGCAATATTGCTAGACAAAGGTGTTACATGGTTTTCTGCAGCTGTATTGGCTGTAACAGAAGAGAGCAGCAGTTTCTGGCACGTTTCATGTTCTATCATGAGAAATAGTATTTACACCGTGCATAACATTTGAAGTCTGTGTCTCAGGGTCTTTTTTTTTTTTCATAATGTGTTAGTGCTGGGAATATTTAAGTGAGATGTAAAAGCAAGAGTCTTAATGTATTTAGAGATTTCTTCTGCAAACACTGCAGTAACGAGGAACAGAATGAAGCATTTAATTACTTTCTGAAACATTAGGAAACAATTAAGAACCTGTGTCTCCGTTGGCCAAAACAATCAGTTGAGTTGTTCATATTTGTTTCAATAAAGACAGGAAATATTGCTTTCTAGAAACACGAACATTTCCAGAAACTTCTTTAACCTCTGAGTGATAGTACTGCACCTTGTTACGGAAGTAATTTTACTAAGAGAAACTTAAAAGAACTTCCATCCCCAGATGTAGCAACGACTCATTTATAAACAATGAGAGCAGGAACAATAGAAAGCTGAGTGCATTCTGCATGAATAATATAACTGAGGGTTGTGAAAAGCCTATGATTTTAGTATGCCAAACTCAGTGTGGGAGTGCAGCATTCAGCTGATTTTTTCAACACTGAAGATTCATCCCTTCTCTCCCCCACGTGTATGTGCCAACACACACAGACAGAGGACTGGTAGTGATGATTAAAGACAGAAGTAAATCCATAAAACTGATGAAATTCAAGTTGAAATCTGGGCCAACATTTAGCTTTAATGCTTGCCTTAGGTAGGTGAAGGGAAGGCCAAAGACCTTGTTTAAGAATAGAGTTTGAGTGTCAGTCTCTGTTCTTGGCCTTGAGTCTGATTTCCTTTGCATTCAGGAGTTATAAGTGAGAGTGCTTATGAGGCCTGCAGTGTGAACCTGCGTTTCTGGCACCTTTAAATGTGTTTTTATTTATGAGACTAAATCAGGATTTAAGCTCAAGATTTCAGGACTGTTGGAAAAAAAAAAAAAAAGAGGGAAAAGCTGTAGTTGGTTATTTTCTCTGTACTTCTTATTGCATTTACTTAATTAAAGTCTTTCTTCTAAGGGTGCTGAACTGTAAGCTCTTATGATCTGATTCTCTCTTTGTCCTGTGTATATTCAGTGTTTGGCTTAATGAGATTCTTTTCCAAGACTCTCAGACAATAAGATAATGCAAACAGTGAGTAATAAATTGAAGGCAAAAGTGACTATAGTTTAGCCATACACAGTGACAGGATGAACATTCCCCCAAACTCATCTTTGAGTGTCTTTGTCAAGGTTGTTACGAATATAGAGCAAGCAAGTCTGAATTTTTCTGGCGTAGGTTTGCTGACATAGTTTGCTGAATCTACAGTTATGGATCTGTTATCATATGAAGAAGTGCATAGTTTCACAGAAAACAATATATATATATTGTTATCTTCTTAAAGTTGAAGGGTAGTTTTCTTTGCACTTCAGAGCCTCATGCTTTTAATTGCCATCTGTTAAAGTGAGTGTTGTCAGATGATAATTATGGATTTTGTAATATGGTCCAATATCCTGAAATCTACTAATGTATTTCTCAAAGAACTTTCTACTGAATGACACCTTCTAGTTTTACTAATGTTAGCTGAGTTTTTTGTTTGTTTGTTTGTTTGTTTTTAAAGGATGAGAAAGAGAAGATACCATTATTTAATTGGTTGGATTTAGAACTAGTTTTATTCTGTTTGGCTCAGTTGAATTGTGACTCCCACCATACCCAAACTACTCTTTATAAAAAGTAAAATCAAATCTAGTTATATACAAATGTATGACTTGACCTTCAAATTCTTACCTTGTAACATAAGGTAATTTCAACTTAAGTTGCTGTTACTTTGCTAATTGTAATTTCTCTAAAGACTGTAAATACTCAGTCTAAACTTTCAGATTTTTGTGCCACTTTGACTATTTCTTTTAAAAATAACTTAAAAAAAATGCTGTTCTTCCAGAAGAAAGTTAAAATAATAGTAAACTAAATATTGCTACATATTTACTTAACAATTCACTGTTGCTTAAAAAAGATCCTTCAGTCATCAGCTAGCTTTTGAGCTATTACAAACTATCATGTAAATACTTAGTTGTAAAGTTTTTAAAATGCATATTTCTGACCAGATTGGTCAAATATAGGACATGAGGTTTATTAAGATGCAGATTCATGACATGACATAGCTCTTACAGTCTGTTGGGTTATGACCCACTGAAGAAATTTTACCTTCCAGGGTCAAGGATCTATTAGATAGAAACAATTGCTCCAAAATCATTATGCTATTAGCAGCTTAGAAAGGCTTGAAATTAGCATTAATGAAGTACTGGAATTCTATGACAATTTGATACACTGAATGTGCAATGAATCAATCATAAACAAGGATTATTTGGTTGCTTTACAAGCCCGTCCAACCTTACAATCTTATTCTGAAGCAGTAGCCCTTGTTTAGACATCCAAATATGTATAATTTTTTGGTTACTGTTGTTTCGATTTGCTTTTAGTGAAAATGGCTTTGAAGGAGAAGCAGAAGCACGTTTAGGTTTTGAGGGCCGGATTCTGTGAAACTCAAGGACTTTGGCATAAGCATCCTCCTTATTTTAAGAAATCCTCTCTGCCTGGCAGAAGAGGTTTCCTCGCTACAGAGACATTAAAATACCCAGCAAGCTTGATAAACAAGGGCAAGAAATAGTGTTCAGAGTGAAGACAGTAAAGTTCAAGCCCACAGGTTCCTTTTGAACAAAATAGGAAGGCTCCACTATTGCAACAGGGAATTGAGAGGGACAAATAAAAGTATAAGCAGATGATTATCTTTCTCAGTTACCAACTATACCTGGAGGTGCAATTGATTTTCTTTATTGGGGTGTCACTGCTAGCCATTCTACATTCAGATGTCCATGTTAAAATGTTTGATTAACATTCTAGTTAAGAGTTATGATGTCTCCTCAGTGTGGTGATTTAAAGCTAAGTCAATTCATTTATACTTGTTCTTAATTCCCAGATGAGATGAGTTGGTTTTCTTTCCCTATCAGTGTACCAAGGGATAATAAAAAAAGCTGATCTAGCAAAACGCATAAGAGACCCCTCTTTCTTTTAGTTTGGATAGAAAAACCTACAGAAAATTCATCCTGGGCTTTCATTGGGAAAGTAAGAAAATATTTCAGTGTTGTCTTAAGGGATTGTCTCATCTGATGCTATCCCTTGTGATGACTAAGACAATCTGATTCTTCTATGGGTATTCAGAATGCTCACTGAATAGTGTGGATAATGACATAGTGAAATCTGGATTTTCTCTAGTCTCTGAAAGTTGCATTGGCTTCCAGATGTCTTCATACCTTTCTTGCTTGACTTTGGCTCTATCCCTCTGAGAGATCTTCACGTGGAAGCATGACCCTTTTATTTATTTGAAAGAAATCTTCTTGGTCTGCTCCAAGATGATTTTGTGATGTCAAGCAAAGCACAGAAAGGGTTGAGAACTGAATGATCTGCTTCAGAAGTGAGCTTTTGATTTGGAAATGATAATTAATGTTTATTCACCCTGTGTGTATTCCTATCTGATGGGTTCCTTTGACATTTAGCACATTGCCACTCAACTCCAGCCCTCCTGTCTTTATCAATAATGATATCACAGGGCTTGAATGGAGAGAGAAAGAAGACAGTTACTCCCTTGTGGGCATGGGTGTATCAACTGTATTCCTCTGTATTCTGAATGCTAGAGGGAAACTGAATGAAGAATCAGCTCCTATAATCTTTTCCCACATCCTTGAGCTCTGGAGCATTTTAGAGCTAATGGACTTTTGAAATTCCACTTAAAACTTCTTTTTTTATTTCATTTTTTCAGGCATAAGGCCTATGCCTGAATCTGGCTGGGAAAACCCATCCTGGTGGGAGTCACTTCTATGGCAAGCCAGTATTTTGGGCTGCAGTCTGCGATCAATTTACCCATGTTAATGGCAGTTAGCACCTATGATTTTTGTTACCTTGCTTAGATATAACATTGGAAAGATGCTTTGAACTTCTTATGTTTCTCGAAGAAAATATCAATAAGTCAATTTTCAGTAGCGTATGTTGCCTTTTTTTCCAGATTCCTAATGTTTGTAGCATAACTGGAAGAAAGCACACTAGTGCCTTGATTGCTTTAATGTTAAATAATAGTGGCTTTTCTAAAACAAAGGTGCAGATGGCAAGTAACCCAGGTTTTCTTTTAAAAGACCTTAACATTCTTTCAGCCAGAACTTTACCAGTTTAGACCTTCAGTGCTGCTAGGTGTAAGAAGCCTGGTAGCGGATCAGAATGTCAGTGGTGCTTCTTCATGCCAGGCTGAGGACTGTGTAAAATGGGTTAGGGTTCACATCATACTAACAATTCCAAGATTTTGCCCTAATGTAACTGATCACACTTTTTGCCTATGCTCAGATACCACAGATATAGGTGGGGGAGCGTGACCTTCTTGCCTGATACACGGTCGTGATTTCATCCTGTCAGGATGTTTTTCAGTGTCGTGATACTCCTCCTCCACAGTAAGGAGTCTGCATAGGAACACATGACTGCATCTCACAATTAAGTGGATAATTGTGCATGCTAAGGGATGAGAGTGTTTAATGTTCTGTGTGTAACAGATATTTCTTTAAAACTCTTTGAGATGCATGGTGTGTATAGGTATACTGTACAATGGGCCTGTTACTGCACTTACAATAGAAGGTTGGGACTTATGTTAGCCTCAAAGAGATGACAAGAAAAACGATGCTCTGGAACAACTTTCCAGCAGAGAAAGTCGAAGCAATCAACTGGTTTCTTAATATTGAAGGGAATCTGTGACATGCAGAGGTGTTGAGGAGGTTCGCCTGGCTTCAGGGGGGAGAAAACATTTACCCACTTGTTTGTAAGCTGTAATGTTTGGAAATATTTCTGCAGGATACAGGATAAAAAAGTTATGGAATGAAAGAGTAATTCAACATGTTAGCCAATCTCTCTTTACTGCATATGGAGATTCAGTTCCAGCTACTATAGTTTCCTTCTGTCCAGATGCTTTTGTCACATTAAGAAACTGATTCCACAATTATTTTCTGTTCTGGACCTTTAAGTATTACTCATAGGAGTGTATTTTTATCATGACCTGAATGCAGAGTTTTTTTTTCCAAAATGGAGATTGCTGTCTTAGTTTGTAGGACAGGCTTAGTATTCTTACAGTAAGTCAGAATGTTTCTGACATTCCATTTTTCACTCTGATTTTAGTACCTGGTACAGTCCTGAGGCTTTTTTTCTAAACTGTAATGTTACACTCAAACACAGAAGAGAAAACACAAGGCTGTCTATACATTCAGAGATAGAAGTGACAGTGTAAGTTCTGACACTGGTATTTCCTTTTTATTTTTTTGCAAGGAAGCACCAGAAGATGGCATGGTTTGTACAGATGTATGCTTGAAAGTGAAGGAGTGAGCCTGTGAAAATGCGATTAATAATCTTGAGTAGGGTGTTAAACGTTATCATAGAGAAATAAGCAGCGACATGCAGTATTTTAATCCTTACTTCTTTCTGCCACTAAGGGACAGCAGTGAAGTCCAGCCTATCCTATCCATTTCTGGGTTTGGATGGCACAGAAAAGAGGAGGGGGAAATAAAGAAATGTGATGCAATCATGGTGCAACATACTAGGTAAGGTCAGCCTGACAAAAAAGAGTGTTGGTGGTAATAGGTAGAGGTGGCAACTTATCACAGTAATTTAGGCATAAAACTTTGTATCTCCTTAGGAATCTATTGGTTAACCCTGAAAGGCACAGGATTATCCCTCTCACTTCCCTTTCAGTCTCCTCAGTTCCCAGAAAACATGCGGTGAGGACCACAGAGTAGTAAGGCAGTGCCAGGGTCTGTAAGTTTTGGGGTGCAGAATATAAAAATCAGGTGTTTGTTTCATTTTAGCAGCAATCCTAATGTTAGGAAAAATGGGACTGTATTTTAATAATGTATTTTTGTGGGATTCTGCAGATCCTCCCAACATTTTAACTGAAGCTTTCGCACCTTGGGCTGCCCCTCTCCATACAGAGCACTCAGCTGTCATCCAAGGGGAGAGCTCTTTGAGTCACTGTAGCCTGACCGGTTCAAATAATAATCTGCTTTTTACAAACAGAGACAGAAGTGTATTTGTTTTCTCCCCTGAGAGGAAGAGAACAGGAAAGGAGCTGTGTGTAATGTGAAGGGACAATCTGCTGTTAATTTGACATCAATGAACTGAGCCAGCAGATAAATGTTTATGTTATTTTTCAGCGTCTGAGAAACTTAAACAGGGAGGCTGCCAAGATGCAGTAATGCCTATGGATCTGTTTGAAAGTGGAATTTTTTTTATCAGATATAGGAAGAAAAGGACTGCCTGCACTTTACTGGACCCAAAGTTTGCTTTCACACAGCTGCAACTGTGTCCTGCATAGGTTTTTACCAGTTTAATGCAAGGAGATTTCAGTAGCAGTTCACTGATATTGTGGACTATTTATTTAATATTTCCCTATCCTTCTGAAAAAGAACTACAGAAGTATGAAGAGTTACACTAATTCTTTGTTAAAAAATGATTAGTATAGATGGGTGTATGGAATCTGTTGAATCACGGCCTGAACCACTGATTGATCACCTGAGGTGAGCACTGAGTCAGCTGCAGGAGCGCAGGTGAAGGCAATTCACCTGTGTGACCAGAAGGGGTGGAGTCTGGCTCCATCTCTCCCAGACCTCATTTAAGGGCTGACCACTACCAGGGAAGGATCTCTTGTTGGAGATCCCTTCTGTGTGGAGTTCCAGGCAAGCCTCAACCTTTGGTGACATGTGAGCCCTTCCTAATTTATTGGGTGTCTTTATACCATCTGGATAAGCTATACAAAAGTATACTGTCCATCTTTGTTATATTGTGTGGGTACTATTTGTTCTGGGTATTCACCCTACAATGGGGCCCATATTTAAAAGTTTCTGCGACCAGTACGCCTATGCCAGTGAAGAACTTGGCTCTGTATGCGTATTGTTGTTTGACCTGTCAAGTAGCTGGACACCACACAGTTGTTTGCTTGCTCTCCCCACCCTTACCAGTGGAGGGGAGAATTGAAACAAAGTAGAACTCACGGGGTGAGATAAAACTACTTACTAATATAGAGAAAAAGAGAATGATGTATATATAAATGTATATATCAAGTGATTTACAAGCAATTGCTCACCATACCCCTACTGATGCCCAGCTCACCCCCTGAGCACTGAATCAGAGCAAGATTAACTACCACTCCCCTCAAAGCTCCTTCCATTTGATGTCGTATGATATGACTGGCCAAAGGCCAGTTGAAGTCAGCTGTTCTAATTCTGTTCCCTCCCAGCTCCTTGGGCCCTTTGCTGTGAATGGCCTTTGCTCTGGACAGCACTGCTTAACAGCAACTATAAACATCAGTGCATTATCAACATTGTTTTTCTCCTAGCACAAAAACAAAGCATCATACCAGACACTCTGAAATAAACAATTCTGTCCCAGCTGAAACTAAGACAGTGAATGTAGGTGGGGTACGTAAGCACTCTGCGTTTCAGAAGCATATAGCTTAGGCTTTTAGGCTAAAGCCAAGTGTGTGTTTAAGTTACGCAGAATCTGTGAGTAAGTAGAAGCATAGAAAGGCACTGATTTCTCTATGTTGTTGGCTACAGCTTTCAAACACTGGATACTTGTTCCAAACTTCTTTGGAAAATCTCATCCTTAATTCCTTCATTAAGGAACCTGGAACTTCATAGTGGATGGCAGGTTAGAAAATCTGTCCATGTATTTTTGCAGACTAAAGGGGCTGCAGAAAGGTTTGCATCAGGGTTTTGTTATTGTGTTTTGTTTTTTTTTTCTTCTCCCCCCTCCCTCCCCCCCACTTTATTGGACTAGTTAGTAGTAAGAGGTAAGCATTATTTGCATAATTCTGGTATTTTATATGTCTGCAGTATAGTCAGAGTCACTTTGTGGATTAGATGCTTCCAAGTATAAAGAGGTTATAGATGATGTAACAGAATGTAATTTTCAAACTGAAACTATACTAACTGCAGTGTGAGGAGGAAACACTGCATGTATAAAGCTAACATCACAGAATTGCTGCCAGGAACTTTGAAGGAGTACAGAATCGATGGGTTTAAATAAAGCTCTGTATCTATAGGTATATTGCCTTTCCGGTATACTCTTTGGTGAATTCCTTATGGTGTAAGTGCAGTTCTGCTCTTAGAAGTGTATACAGCTAGAGTTTGCTTTCCCAACCAATCTGCTTTTTTGCTGTGTAGCTTAATGATGCAGCACTGAATTTTCAAAAGCTCTCAACAATGGCCTGTATTATCTCTTACTAAAGTCAGTATGAGTTTTACTGTTGACTTCAGCTGAAGAAGACTAAGTACTATGGCAAGAGCTTTTGTTGAAACCTCTCCTTAACTTCAGTCCTGTGTATAGGTTGTCCCAGAAGAGGCTGATCACAGCAGCACATCTGGTCCCTGTCCCTGAGTCCTTGATCATTGAAGTCCCTATCAACCCTTGTCCAACAGCCCTTGGGGTTTTCTGACTGCAAAGGGACAATAGATAGTAAGACTGATACTCATTAAACTTGGCTAAATTTGTAGGAATTGCTCAAAGGAACATGTTCAGAAAGTGTATTTTTTGCTAATTAAAAGATACTTCTATTTCCTCTCCAGATTTAGTCAGTGTTAGAGTCACCAGCAGAGAGTGGGCCAGATCCAAAATCAATTGAAAGGTTCCTGGCATACAGCATGGGCTCAGTTCCACTTCTCTACAAGTTATACTAGTTCTGCTGCCTTCAGGGGATTACAGATCAGTTTTGCTGTCTATGACAGCTGATTCAATATGGGATTAAAATGGTGAAAACATTTATATTTGCTCCTGAAACGTTGGAAAGGGTTTGAATCAGTTTAGCCAATGCTAAATCCGCTAAGTTTCAGGTGAGGGCGAATTACTGGTGCTATAAACCAAAGGAAAATAAAGGGAAGTTTCATCTGATCTGGGAACCTGGAGTCAGAATTGATTCCACAAACAGATGTTGCCAAAACCAAGTTATGCATGTGTGAAAATGAAATTATAATAGGTGTTGTTTTGCTTCTTTAACAGACACTGCAGGAAACTTTCTGTAATACCCTTGACTTTCAAAACACTTTAGAAACACTGCTCAGTAAATCAAGCTATCAAAATGGTGTGGATCTCAACTTGCTGTGAATGTACAGCTGTTTATGTAGGTCTGATGGTCCTGTGGCATTAATATGTTATTAAATCTATTGTTCTGTTGACATAAGCACTTAGAAAAACTCTTTTTTGATTGCGTTCTTCCTGATCTTGACACTTTTGAAGGTACAGACTCAAATTCAAGTCTTCAAAGTGACAGGAGCATATAAAGGTGCTCTCAAATATGGATTTTCTAGTACCCGTGGTGCCTTGCCTTCAGTTACACCAAGTACTATGTCTCCTGTTTACATGAAGTTTGCTCGTAACTTAATAGCATCAGATCTCTACCCTTCTCTCCTTTTTGTAATTGCAAAATAGGCTCAAAGTAACACACTTTTATATAATCTTAATTTTTTAAGTATCATTTCCTTAAGAAAGTAACTTTAAAATGTTTTTATTAAAATATTTTTGATACAAATTCTTTTTCTTTTTTTTTTTTTTCTCAGTATTATCTAGGAGTTTTGTCTACCATCCAGTAGGAGCCATGGACTTTTTGAGCTGAAATTTGCCTAGTTGTTAGGAATGTATGATGTTCTTTCCTGCTTAGCAAATTGTTCAGCACTAGTGAACAATATTTCTGCTTTCCTACTTTTTTTCAGTAGGCAGCAGTGACATTTGGCTGTCACTGGGAAGGGCTGAGGACCTCGTAGGACAACACTTTGTCCAGGATATGTGCTACAGAATGTGTTTCTGCTTCCTCTTAGAGGGAGTAGAGCTTGGCACATGTTCTGTCTGTGCTGCTGCCTGCAGACTGTGTAAATAAAAGTGCATTTTGCACTTTAAATAAGTATTTGCACAAGATGGTACAATTTTAAAAAGGAACAGAGAGGCTGTAGGAAGCTCATGCATTGCCTTGGCCTGTCACCTTATTTTATTCCTCATTGGAGATCCATGCGTGCTTTGCTTCTCAGGAGCCTCTCTAAGACTCTTAGGAATGTGGAAAAAATCTTCTGGAAAGTGTGGGACTTTGTTTTAATGTTGCTATTTACAGGCAGAGTGATACACCAGCAAAAGTTACGGCACAGCTGCAATGTGCCGGAGATAAAGGTCTAAATGATTATTCTTCAGTTTGCTATCTTAGTCCTCTATCTAGCAACTAGTTCCCAGTAAGGGCAGCAGAGCACCTGTCTACTTGGTAGCTAACTAAAAGCTTAATTTAATTGTGACAGTGACAAAGAAAGGGAATAACAAGAAGGTGAAAATAGGCTTCAGATTTGACATGTCTTGGAAATAAGATTTTAGCAGCTGCCTTGCTGGCTTGAGTCTTGGGTGATAAAAGTTCAGTTCCTTGTTTTGGTGGTTTCTTCTTGTTTGGAATTTCGTAGGTCCCTTAAAGTATGTGGACCTCCTTTCACACATCTAAAATGGAAGCAGTCAATCACTCTTTTTCGCATAGTCACTGTAGTACTTTCAGAATACATTATTTCAAGATTGCTGGATGGCTGAATTGATGTGTATATACACATGTATAAATATACATGCAAATGGTGCAGCTGTAATTTTGCCATGGTCATATAAGTATCTGAATTCAAAAATATTCAAACATCTAAATTCAAAATTGTACAACAAAGAAATCCCACAGAAAATTAGAATGTTCTCTGTAAAATACAAAGCAAAACCTCTTCTTCAGAAAGCTGCAACTACGCTTGTTCATTGATTTGTTTCTGTCAGTAGTCTTGAGAAAAGATTTTGGGAGAGATCTGAAAATCTTATGGACTAGTTCAGGCCAAAAGAGTCTAAATTGTCAAAAGGTCTTTACATACTCATGCATCTAGAAAGGATCAAATGAGACTAGGATAATTTTTTTTCCATGACATAGAAAATTCTTTTGTTCTAGAAGCCCAAGATGAAACTCTATTTTCATGATAATGACAATTCTTGCTGTCCTGGAGTCACTGCCAAGATTTCATTTTTCTTTTACAGTGGCACAGTTATTATTAGACACATTTGTATTTTGAGTACTAATTTAGGTGAGGATGTACCCAATTTCTACCTTGCGCTGGCATGATGGTCTTACAGTGAGGTGATTAGCCAGCTCAGGGAGCTGATTCAACCCACATCTAACCTTACACCCCTGAAAATACTGTTATTTATTTCCCCCAGGTTACAGATTGATTGGCAAGACCTCTGTGCAGCATTATGTCTGCAAATTGGCCCAAACCATACTTCACAAAAGCAGAATTGGACTGTTCTATTTTATGGTACATGACAGACTATATCACATATAATGTAATGGCAACATTTTACAACTAGGGAACATGTGACATGCTTGATATTATCACTGGTAGGTTTGCAGAGTGCCATGTAGTGGATTAATCCCCGCAGACCTGTCATGTAAAATCTTTCCCATTTGGTTGTTTTCTTCCACATGACGTTCTGTAGCAGTTAACTGAATCTTATTTATACCTGTGTTAGTGAAATTATGCTTATTTTTCACATGAGTAATCACAGTTGGAAGGAATGCTGTCCATATTGTCTCTTCAGAATAAAGCTTTTCTTGTATATATCGATGTAATCAACATCAACATGACAATCACCAATTGCAAAGAACTTCAGTAAGTCATGTAAAATCCATGGATGTCTCTTGGTGCTAGAGTTGTAGCTGTAAATCTGATGGAACTGACAGATGTGTATTTGCAAGTTCATGCTCTCTCCCACACAACTTCTTTGTACTTACTTATCTCCAACCTCTTATCCACAGAATAGCTCCAATTCCATAACAGCATATGTTAAAATCATTCCTGATGTAGTGCAGAATCCTGCACCAGAGGAAGTTTTAACTTCATTTTGGAATTTACATCATTGAAAGTGTTCCCTACTTAACAGTGCATATTTTGTTGGTGTTGAGTTACAGACTATGTTTAAAAAAACCAAACCAAAACAAAAACCGTGCATTGTCTGGAAGTTATATGATTTGCTGAAGTATAATATTGGTTTTGTGGCTTGGTTCATAGACTTTAAATGATCTTGGTGGGTTTGAAGCAAGAACTTTATGACTAGATGGAAGGTTTAGTGAAGCTGTATCCTTGCTTCTTTGTTCCTGGGAAGTAGCGTTTCCATAACCATTGATCACACACCCTGGTACCTCTCAGCTTTAGTTTCCTTCTGAGCATGATCTGCTGATAGCATGAGAACTTGAATTTTTTGCTTCTTAGCTGGGACCAGCTGATACTTAAGTTGGTAGGTTGAGCAGTGCACTTAACTATTTGATATTAATTCTGCCATTCAGAAAGCCTTTTAGGTACATTCTTTCCTTCTCTGCAACTCCTGAAGTCTGAGACTCCCTTCAGGCACTCCAAAGTGCTGAATCCTAGAATCATGGAATGGTTTGGGTTGGAAGACTACCTGCTTCCAACCTCACATAGTACATGCAGGGACACCTCCCAGTTGATGAGGTTGCTTAAACCCCATCCAACCTGGCCTTGAACACTTCCATGGCTGGGGCATTGATAACGTTAGTAGATTACTGTGAATAGGATAGTACTGTGAGTTGTCACAACTGTACACAACCACAGGCTTTATTTTGTTCTTGTCAGTCATGCCAGTGCTGCATGCCTCACACTCCTGTTGAATGAGAGGGCATTAAAGATGTGTAGAATCTCCTAAGAAGTGCAGTTAAGCACTTAACAGAATTAGTCTGCAACGTGCTAGGTGATTTCTCTTATGTGGTCTGCATGACACTTATTTATTGGAGTGACAGTGTCTCTTGCAGCACAGACTTGAGCTTCCTCAGATATTTCTCATTCCAAAAGAATTGTTTTAAAAGAATGTAGGTTCTGATTTTTAAGAATTCTTACTTATTTTCAGACAGATTAGTTTTTCTAATGTCTATGTTCAGATAACTTTTCATCTATATTTTTAATGTGTATGTTCAGCTATTTTTGATCATGTTGTCATGACATTAACCTCCCTCATCCCCATAACTGTTCGCTTCAGTAGCCTCCAGGTGCTTCATCTTGTGAGTAGAAAACAGCATTTAGGAATGTTTACTCCTAATGAGTTGCCTTTTGTGAAAATGCATTGATTTCTAGATCAACATCACGATTTTAAATGGCCTTTGTAAACTCTGCTACAAGTAGCTGTTAGCAAAGTTCAAAGACTAAAAGTTAATTAAAATCTGAGGCACTCTTCAGTATGAAATATTAAGTTGTTTTCATTCTTCATTGTTAGGAATGTCAAACGTTAGTACTAAATTGGCAACTAACGTTAGCTGCAAGTTGATTTAGTTATTGCTTTTTGAGGAACTGCTAAATATTCAAAGGAAATTCCATTGTTACAATAACTATGGTATTTTCTGCATTTACATTTATGAAAATGGTGGCTAACCCATTACAGCAGAAGTTATGTGAGTGCATACTTACAGATGATAGCATTTTGAGAACATTTGTGAGAACATTGAGAACATTGTGTCACAACAGAAATAAAAAGTTGTTTTTCCTTCCAAAAGTTATTGACTTCACACACAGAAGTAGGTGGACTTTGGTAGGGAGAATGTCCTCAAAAATAAAGGACTTGAGAGTGGCCATACAGTGTTCTGGGGAATAAGATCCCACCTTGCTTCAGTGGGTGACTGTTTGTATGTGTCTGTAAGTGGAATACTTCAATAGCATTAGCAATAGGGAATTATTTGTCTATCTGAAACTTCTTTTCAGCATGGGTGTGCTTAGTATACCTTAAAGTCCCTCGTAGGATGGTCACCTATTAAAAATGTATAGAATGGTGTAATTTTCAAGGAAATAAATTCCTTTTTTTTTTTATTTTTTTTTTCAGGGTGAAGAAAAATCTTATATTTGCAAGTGTAATTTCATTTCTGAAAATCATGTTTTAATTATTTTTATTAAATGAGCTTCCAGAAGCCTGCCGGGGTTCTTTGTGTCAGCCTAGGCACAGACAGATGGTTTCTATCAGTTTCTATCTTGAAGAGCATTCAGTTTAGACAAAGATGTTATAATCCTGCTTCCTTGGACAAGCAACTGAGGTGCAGAGGTATTTAGCAAAGCAGCCAAAGTTGCACTCAAAACTTTCAGCAGAGCTGGAAACTGAATCTAGATTTTTGTATCTATTTTTAGAGTTTACCCACAACACTTCCCTATCTTTCCATGCCATTCCGCTTCATTTGGGCCAAAAGCAGTGGAGGCTGTGCATGTGTCTGCTCACCTGCTCTGCCTCTTAAACTGAACCTCTCACCGTACCAAGTAGTTTTCCTCATGGCATTTCCTACTACTTTTGTCGCTGTGTGAAATAAATGAAAAAAGCCACTGGCCTCTTTAGACAGCCATAACAACAACAACAAAAAAAAGAGAACAAAGCTTCATTTTTTATCCTTGCTGAAATGTTTATTTGAAAGCAGCACAGCAAGGTGGAATGGTTTGATTTGATTAGCAAGTCTAAATGTATTAGCAGCAAGACAGAAACTATATTACAATTAGTGATAATTAGTTGTGCTGATTACTTCAGTCTGCAGTACTGTTTGACAGATGTTTTTCTGCAGTACAGTATTGAAATACGAGGGTACTTTACCCTTCTGGTGCTTCTTAGTTCTCTTTTTGGTGATATCTTTCTTGTGGCATTGTTTGATAACGAAGTCTCTGCTGTGGCTACTGTAATTTTTGGCATAGCAAGGCTTTTACAGTGAAGTGGTAAAATAAATCTTAGTGTAGCTGATGCTTGACAACCCTATAGAAGGCCTCTCATTTCCCATGGAAATGGTTATAGTACAGCTCATCATCCCTGTTTCTGCCAATCAGCTCCGTCCTTAAAGTCTGATCTAACCCTCATTTCATACCACCATTCTCTCCTTTGACTTCAGAACTTTGACTGTGGTTAGAGGTAAACCTGGCTTCCCTGCCAAGCCTCTAATCTCTATAAAACTTGGGGGGAGGGCTGGTAGTGTCGGGATTAGTAGCAAAAGGTTGCTTCTCAGGGTGGGATTAGCAGCAGTAAAACCCTTTGGGAAGCCGTGACCCATAGGGAGGGAATGACCTATTCAGATGAGTTGCTCAGGCCCACTCCACCTGTGCAGAGAAACATGGAAACTCAGTTGCCATTTGCAGATGGAGTAGGGAGGGGAGTGAGCATTCAGGAGCTACCATTTATGTGTCTATAAACCACCTCGTATTCCCTGCTTTGTTAGCTACAGGATTATGAAACGTTCCCATAAATTACAGATACCGTTCCAAAGAGAATCACTTTTCATGTTGGGTGTCCTTTTTTATAGACAGTTGCCGTATCAAACACTGACTATGAATCCTGTGACACAATCATATCCTCTCATTTTCAGGCACTGTATAGAGCCAACCCTGCTGGTTCAGCCTCATGACAATAAACATATTAGGCTGTGACAATCATTCTGTTCCTTAGGAATAAACGGATACAATTTTGGATGTCTTCCTTTTGGTATGAGCAGTAATCCCATTATCAGTCATCCAGAATAAACTGAATTATGATATGTATTAATATAGACCTGTGCACCGTCTGTGAGCTGTTTGGGGACAGATAAGCTAGAAATATGGATCTGTACAAGCCAAATGTTTTGGGGCTTCTCCTAAACATACATTTTTATGCTATTGTACATGCATTTTATTTGTCTTGAAATGGGGGTTTGCAGTCTCTACAGAGTGCTTCTATCAGTTGGGGGACATGATAGGCTGCAGCAAAAGGGATCATTTAAAGGTGTAGCACACTTACTGACTATTAGTATGGATAGCAAAAGCCAGCAAATTCCAGGGTTGAACTTTGGAATTACCCGTGAAAAACATAGAAGATTTCTAGACAACTGGCTCTGTAAGAAAGGACTTAGTAGCTAACACTGTGTGACCAGTCACTTTATGCCTATCAAGTCTTTTAGAAACGTGTGTGTATTTCCAGCCAGCTGAAGTTGTGAGTCAAATATTAATTAGAAAAAATAGAATGTAGGCACTGGTTTGTCACTCTGGAGATGAGATGTTTGTGCCCTGTACCAATAAGGCTGTGTTTGAGGATGTTTCATTTGGCAGATCACACATCCCTTGAGGCTGCTCCGCTAACACTGAGCGCTGTAGGAATTTTCTGTATTGCGATGTCCCTGAGATCCCGCTGAGCGACTTGTACCTTGTACAGTTCTCCAGGTCAGTTGTTAGGTTGCAGAGTAAAATGAGGGGAACTGCACAGCAGTTAAGGAAGTATCAGCTAACCTGTGTTGTCAGGAGAGATTTGTTTACTGAGTTTCTTCTCTGAGGATGGGATCCTGCCCTTCTGCAGAGCTTGGGAAGTCCTCAGTGTTTGCTGACTTCTGTGACCATGGAGCTGAGCACCAGGCAGGACTAGAGCCTGTAATGAACTGCAGCAGACGCAGAGCCCTGGCTCTGATCTTGTTCAAGGAAAAAGCAATCACAGAGGTTGGGAGAAGTACACAAAGTGTGAAATGAAATAGATCTGAATAGTACCTGAGGTACAGGGAATGTGCCGCAGGAAGGAATAAAGGAAGAAGGCTGACTATTTGCAAGTCTGTTGGCAGCTCTGCCACAGTGCTGCCTCCCTCTGTGCTCCCTTTCCCAGCTGGGATCCTTCCTTTAGGATTACAGGAGTTGTCCCACTTTTTGTCTTCCAACTGCCTTTAATAAAATGACTCTTGGTTTTATGCTTCCCTCTCTTCCTCAGCTCTCCGAGCAATTAATAAAAACAAATTAATACCAAACTCCCCAAGTCCTTGTTATAGAGAGTGCTTGTCCCCCTTTCCTCTGCTCACAGGTTGGTGAGATAAATGATGAGGCTAAGTGATGTGACCAAGGTCATGTGAAGACTTGGTGTCATAGGTGGCAAAGCTCTCCTGACTTGTGTGCAGATCCATAGAGACATTTTTGCAGCTAATAGCCCCTTGAAATCAAAAGCTCATGGATGTGTTTATGGATCTGGACCTTATTTCTAACAGCTGCACTGTCTCTGTGGTATCTACCTAGTCAGCAGAAGAGATTTCACTGAAATAATTATGCATGTGGCTTTGCAACTGTAGTGAACAGGAACTGCACAGTGTATCTTTAAATGGTATAAGAGCTTTCCTGCATGTTTCCTCTGTAAACAGAAAATTTTTCTCCAGCTTGAGCCTTGCATGTAGCTAGCTGGTCAACATAATGAGTTGAAAGCCATCTGTGAATGCATGGTTTCCTCAGAGCATTAGCATGTAAACTACGTCAGGACAGCAGCCCATAGAAAATTTCCTGGAACTGTAAAAGGTGGGATGTTTATTGATCAGTTGAAACATAAAGTGAAAATGAAGGAGAAAAAGGATAGGTGGTATAAATCTTGTTGCAAAGAGCTTAAAATATGGAAAAATTGGATTTGCAGAATTTAAGGTAACTTAAAATGAGACATTAGAAAAGACATATGGCTGTGCTGTTGTATCTGTCTTGATTTTGGCAGTGCACTTACATAGACTATTAAACTAATTGTCTCAGAATATACGCCTGAGATGGAGTAAACTACCTGGTATTAATTTAAGAAGAGATGATAATAGTGTCATGCTGACAGTGTACCTTTGTAGTGGCAACACTGGCAACTCTTTCTTTGAAAGCTCTGAGATATAAAAGCATAGGTTTTCATTACTGAAAAAAAAATGCAAAATTAGAGACATGCCTAAAATTTGAAATTAGAGACAGTCTTATGCCAAGCTATTTAAAAATGTGTTTTTTAAAAACATTACTTTTATTCCTGACTTTTTGTATTAATGGCCTGCCATGGCCTGCAGTATGTATTTCATAAAGCTGGTGGAATGTTTGGAGAGACCAAACCAGCTCATTCCATTTTCACAATTACATCTCCTCTTAGATACTTGGCCAAATGACAGCTGCTCTGCCACTCAGGACAGTATCTTGATAGAAATCTTAAGTTGGATCTGGATTTTGTAGCTCGATTATGTATATTAATTTTTTCTTGTATACCCGTCTGTGTGTGGGTATACATATGCATACATATATTTGTTCTGTATATGTATAATCATCTCAGCATAAGGCACAGTCACTACAAATAGTGATACTATTGTACTAACTACTGATATAGAACCACCTGATAGAATTGTCCTTAAAAATAGAGGCTCCACATGAGTTAAAATACATACTTCTAAAACATAAAAGCTTTATTCTTTATCTCCAGCAATGCTTCTAAGAGTCATTTGCCAAGAGAAAGTAAATGGATATGAGAATAGCAACTGCAGATAGCTACTGCCTGAAAAAAACTAATCAAAAGTAAAGCTCTGAATCCATCTAGATGCAAACTGCTGTCAAATGTACAGTGTAGCTAACTTTAAAAAAAATACAGGGAATGGTTTTTCTTTTGCTAGTGTAGCTCAGTTGTAACAGAGAGCTAGTCATCGTTTGTAACTATAATAGATAAAGTAATTTCACTGTTTTTTGAAGCTGATAATGTTTCTTTAACTACAGTGTTACAGGTCGTACAGTCTTTTACACAGCTGGTCACCCTCAATAAATCTGTTTTTAAAAATCATTTGGCAGTTGTGGAATATATGACAAGTGTCTTATTACATCTAATCTTTATATAAAACATACTTAGCGGCATTCACTGTACAATACTTGCCCTGTTAAATTTCAATTACTATTGCAGTTAGGAAACTCTGATTTAAAATGTACTTCTCCATGGAATGGGATGGCACCTAGTATTTAAAAGAACTGTTTTCCTTCCTCTTCCACCTTCTAGTGCTGTTGGATACACACTGTCCTATGCTAGGCCACACTGGATGACACCTTAGCCATGGCAGAAAAGACATAGGCTGATACAGCCACCTGTGCTATGGCATCCGTGTGCCGTTGTAGTAGAAAACTGAATGAAGGCTATGTTCAGTGTAGGTTTACCTACTCTACATACTCTCAAAAGAATAAAAACCTAGAAGCGTCTGAAGGTACCTGTTGATAGCAGACGTTTTCTTCTGTTCAGGAGTAAGAAATATTTCACTGGTGATTATTTTCTAGAGCTAGTCACTGCTGTGCTCAGGATTATGAACCCAAAGTCATTAGAAATAATGTAATTGTGTTTCAGCACTAAAAGCATCTGTGTGCGTATCCAGAAGACTTGAGTATATTAAAACACTTGCAAAGCATATGTGTTCTTATACATTACACCTAAGAAAGTGCTTGTTAGAAGTTGTGCACTGGAAACTTTTGCAAATTCTCCCTTCTTTTCTAGGACAGCAAATGTCAGCTTGCTTTCCTAGTAAAATGTAGCTACATAGAGCATTGCTGGCTTCAATTTCCTCCTCTTTAACTTTAATCTTGCAGCCTCCTGCCCTCTCTTGCACTGTTTCCCAGTTATCAAGCAAGAGCAGGGGGTCTCCTGGCTTTTCAGAATTTGATTAGTGTCATTGTTATGAATCATTCTGTTTGTTTGGTACCAGCTTAAGTAGCAATTTGCAAAATCTGATTTAGGATTTAACATCACTTAAAAAAATTAATTCGTGCCACTGATGAGGCATCTCAACTTTCTTCTTTTGTACAGATTAATTTAGTGCCAGTGAAAAGCAAGTTATAAACAATTCAGCCAAAAAAACCTGTATTTCTGTGACACAGAGCCTGTATTCTCTTCTAGACACTCAATGCTGCAGCACATACACTCCTTCCTCTTATGTTTAAATCTGTCTGCCTTATTATGTGCAAATTTCCTTCTGGAGAGTGAGTTCTTCAAAATGGGAGCTGCTGGTGATGGTAGTTGCACTGGTAATCACACATTCATGATTTGTCTGTGGGTATATTTTTCTGTAATCCTACTATAAGTTAATTCAGAGGATATTCTGCTTTCTTCCTTTATTCTGTGAAAGCTTGAATCTGCAAAATACACCTCATTTGTGACCAGAGCTTAGTTAATGATGGGGCCTCTGGTATAAAGTAGTGAATTTAACTTAGACATAAATTTAACTCAAGTTTTTTTTTCAATACTTCAAAAGACCTTTGCATGTTTAAGTCAGGTCTGTGCTACTTTCAATAAAGCAGTACTTATAACAGTGAGAGCTCACTGCAGTTGCTGTTCTTCTTCATTTCTATGATGTCTACACTTTGTGGCCACCCAGACAGGAATTATAGAATCATAGAATACTCAGAGTTGAAAGGGACCTTTAAATATCATCTCGTCCAACTCCCCTGAAATGAACAGTGACATCCACTGCTAGATCAGGTTGCTCAGAGTCTGGTCCAACCTCATGTTGAAGGTCTCCAGGGATGGGCTTCCCACCAAATCTCTGGGCAAAAGAGGGTCCTGTTTTTTATACACTGAGGCACTGAGGATAAATGGATTTTCAAAAATGCCCTATACATTCCCCCACTTTTCTCAATGGAGAAGCCTGAGCACTGTGGAAGCAGAAACATTGTGGCAGAGGTGAGTGCAGAACAATAGTCTTGAGTTCCAGGTAATGTTAACCAGCATTTGTGGGCCTTGATTAAGATGCAGCTCAGAAACTTCAGTTCTATGAAAACCCAACAAAAAACAATTGGTAGATCTTTTTTGGAAAATAAGAGCATACCTTTCACCTCAGCATCTGTCTAGTGCCAGTGTGCTGTATCTCAGATCCACCCTAGAAGCTTTAGCAGGCCAATCCAAGAGAGGCCTGTCCTTGCAGGATGTCCCTCCCACCCGAAGGGTCAGCAGAGGAAGGCAACTGTTGGCCAGACATTACAGAGTTTCAACTCAGATTCTTTTTAGTCACCAAGCTAGGTGACCACAAGATCATTTCTAGCGTTCTGCATGGGGCTCTCACTCTGTTGAGCAGCGATCATTTGTTGTGCCCCCTTCTATTCGGTCAGCTGTCAAACTGACATCTGCTGAGAAAGCCTCTAATCTTGGCCTGTGCTGGTCAGCCATTTGCTCTGCACTGCAATGAATCTGCTGTGCAGCGCACATCAAGCAATGTGCCAGTCTTTATCCTTGTCAGCGTTATGCAAATCCTCAGTGCTGATGTTAATGCCAGTTTGGTTTTTATAGCCTGGTGACAGCAACAGCCCTCAATATTAAATACAAATATACGTACACAGTTACGGCAATGATTACTCTAGATGTTCAGCTAGTCATAATATTTGCACTTGGCGCGATAAGGAGCTTTGAATGATAATAGCACTACAGTAGAAGCTTGTTAAAGTGACAGTAACCCTGGTGTCATTATTGAGTGGTGCATGCGTGCTTGCTTTCCTGTGGTTTTGTCAGAGACTGTCCCAGTTCGTCTGTGTATGTGTAGCACATGAACATGCTCTAGCTGTGCTTGAGGACAGCATGTGAAGTCCTCTAAACTCCTTTTAGTTGGTCTTCTGTAAGACAGCACTGGGGCCTCAAGAGTTATCTTAGTTGTTAGGAATCTGTTGTTATGGAAGTCTGATTCAATAAAACAATCCACTCCTGATAGAGGATGATCAATTCCCAGTTGGTGCTGCTTCTATTTACTAACAGAAAGAAGTATCCTGGCCTCTATCTAATTTCTTCAAACTGTATTAGATGCAAAGAGGAGTGAGTTAGAGGTATGCTGTCACGCGGTGACAACATTTTGTGCTTTATCTTGCTCTTTTAGCTGAAATTATAACTTGTCAGAAAAATAGCAGCACCCTTAACTCTTCATCTTTTTCCAAAATGCAGGCATGCAGGCTGGATTCTACTCTGGAGACTCCAGATTCCTGGAGCCTTACACCATAGTTGGCTTGGTAAGGTCCAGGACACTTCTTCTGTCAGATGAATAGAAGCAAGCTGTTGGGATTTGTTGTCAGAGTCAGTTTTTGAGTGCTATCACATAGGATGTTGTTCAGTACAGCTCAGCCAGCAGCTTCCACTTCCCCTAATCCTGTTTCCCCTAGCTATGGATGGTCGGAGTCATCCTTACAGATTTTGTGAGCTTTGTCAGCTTCCATAATGCTTATTTTCAATACAGGTTTAGCCCTATGTACTTGCAGTGTTCAGACTGAGAGTGTCACTACATGAATACCCCTCTTTGCAGTTGGTTGTGGATTTTTTTTTTTTGTTTGTTTGTTTGATTTTGTGTATGGCTGTAAAAGCTTGGTCCATGCTGTACTTGGGGAATAGTCAGTATACAATATTGTCTACTCGTCCTTTTGATTTTGGAAAGGGATGAAACATGCTTCAGTGGCTGAAATATTTTAGTAGCTATGCTGTTGCATCCAGATTCTTTCAACAGCACGGGGTGAGTGTGGACATGATCTGTAGAAGTAATGAGTTTTAGAATGCTGATCTTTTGCATGTTCTGTACAACATTCATATGTGCTGGCCGTAATGTTGACTGGCTGCAGTGCTGAGCAAGGAAGAGAGAGGGACATGGAGTGTTGGGATAGTGGGCTGGATAGCAGGCTGTCACTGCAGTGTGAGCTAGTTAGTAGAAGCCTGTTAGTATTCTTAATCTCGAAAGGGTAGATACTTGATAGCTTATAAAACTCAGGCCTTGTAATCTGTGTTAATCTTACACTCAAAGTCACAGTGAATAAGTATTAGTATGTATGGCTTTTGTGTGACATCCCATACAAAGCTTGTATCTTTCCCATATTTATTGCACATAACAAGTCTGCACCAGTAGAGTCAAGTGAGGCCTAACAAAAGATCTGTCTTTTCAAGCTTCTGCTTTGAGTTCTGACCAGTAGTGGTGTAGAGAGAGGTCCCTGGAGGAAGATTTTAGATGTAGTGGAAACATGTAAATAACAATAACAATAATGTTATATATGTATATAATTATATGAAAGACTGATAGCCAAACACTCTTGTATTATTAAACTAAAAAAAAGAAAATGCATTTTCATTTGACATCCAGAAGACCACACTGGTAAATAACAGACACGTTCAAATTAGGCTTTAATATGACACACCTTCAGGAAAATTCACTGGCCACAGGAAGGAAAGGTCTCCCTACACATTAGAAGAGCCCTATAGAGCACCCAAGCTGTTTGCCAGGTATTGTACCACCCAGGTCTCCTCTGTGAATGCAGCCTCTCAGATGCTATTAAGAACAAGAGGGATGGAAGAATTGCGAGTAACTGACTTACGGCAGAACAAACACTAATGAAAAAAATCTAGTGATTTCAAATGGGTTTCTTGTTAAAGCTGATGTTCTACAAGTAATAATCACATTTGGAGCAGGCAGTATTGGCAGATAATGTGCCTTTAATACCATTTTATGACTTTGCCTTCTTTTCATTGTGAATAACTGAGATTAGAGTCCATTATTTGCCCAGGAAGCCCACAAAATTCCCTAACTAAGCATAGTTACATCAGTGTTCTCATCCAGGAGACAGGAGTTGGTCCTTTGAAGCCATTTTGTTAAACATTTAATGTGTATTTTTTTTCTATTTCTTCTGTGTTAAATATGCAGTGCTACACTTTCCATATATATTATATGTATGCATCTTCCAAAATATTGGAATAGCTCTTTATTTTAATCCAGTTTCAGTTTTGTTTTACTTCTGCAGAATTAATGGTCAATAGAAATCCATTTATGTAAAAAAATAAGTAAAAAGAATACATGAGGGTTTGGGGCGATTTGTCACAAGACAGGATATTCACATTTGAGGCAATTGTTTGCATTTTTTGTTGTGAAATTTGAACAATGAGGAATAGTTGAACTCTGAACCAGAAGATATTTCATTTTCTAGGGTAAACTGAAATGAAACAGTGACAAGATTTATATTTAATAGTCCTTTTCTATCTTGAGTGCAGCTACTTAACTGATGTTAAAGGTTGTGGATGACAATTCAAATGTTACATGGCTCATTGTGTTCACACAAATTAATAATGTTAGTATTCAAGTTAATATACTTTGTTATTTACTGCATATTTCAAAATACATAAAACATTGCATAGTTGCTGTAATTATCCCGGAAATAGCTATTATGCATGCACAGAAGTAAAGTTAAAAGATTAAAGTTTAAAAGTGTTATCAAGCATGTTTTAGTATAAAATTGCAATATTTAGCCACATAGCTGTTCTGAATTCTGAATCTCAGTCATGGCCCAAGATTCTTTCTCCAGAGTTGTATAGAAACACAGAATGAAAAAGATAGTTCCAGTCTCAAGATGTTACAGTTTAAGTTACCCACATTTATAATAAAAATTAGCACACACTTTTATTATAACCTGAAATAATGCAGTTAGCTACTTTTATCATGAAATGACTTCTAGAAAAGTGTGATATTTTTACATGAATAATAAAATGAATTTTAAATTAAGAAAAATGAACCATATTCTTTGCCGCCCTGCAAACACCAATATTGTAACTCCAATAAAGCCTTAGGTATCCAGGAATCCTTTGTCAAGGAATAGAAATCTGCTGTGTAACCCCTGACTGGTAACTGTGCTGTGTGATGTTTTATGTCATCTTTCCATTGGGGTGTTTGTAGCTGGGGTGTACTATAGCAGTTGGTAGGTGGGTGAACTTAGTTGAAAAAGTGCATTTTAAGCAAATGGAACTTAATATCACACCTGAGCATGATGTTAATTAATAAATAATTTTTGAATACGTTAATTATAGATTAGAAGAGGTACTGTGCTGGATGGATAAGATGTAAGGCTTGGGGAGGCCAATCCCATTGATTCTGAAGGTTTTCAGCTCACATCTCATACCTATTGTGTCTCTTAGAGAGAGATCTCAGAATTTACCTCTCATTTCATTTTCATGCTCTTGGTCAACTGGCTGGGGCAGAAGGTGGTAGAGCTGGCCAGAGCTTAAGTAGGGTGTGCTGCTGGAAAATGCACTGTCTGACAGAAGGCCTTCTCTTAGGTGCTTTCTTCTCCTAGCTTGTGATTCAAAATGGTGCTGAAATACAAGAAGTGAAGTTGAGTTGGTTTTTGAAAGTCTTTTTTGGTCCTGTTATAAAGCTGTAGGGCCTGAAATTAATGCTGGGAGGCTGAGATGGAAAGGAGAGTGG
This sequence comes from Odontophorus gujanensis, assembly GCA_013399175.1. Lineage (NCBI taxonomy): Eukaryota > Metazoa > Chordata > Aves > Galliformes > Odontophoridae > Odontophorus > Odontophorus gujanensis. Next base: position 171,456 of record VXAB01012305.1, read on the forward strand.
TTCTGCAATATCTCCAGAGGTACTGGGAGCGGTAGGTCAAGAAAATTAGGGATGAACTTGGAAACTGTATGTAGAAGCATCTCTGTTTTTCAGAGACTGCAACTGCCAACGTTCCTTGAAGATCTTTCTGTTTTCTGCTGATTTTGTACTGATCTTTTGGTTATTTGTGACACTTGCATGTGGTCAGCCACTGTGAGAGCAGTTTATAGCTTTAATTATTATAACACCTTTCTAAATATGCAGTAATCATCATAGACTTTCAGTGGTGTATTATTTTGTAAGTAACAAAGGAAGTATGTCTTATTTTTTTGAGGAATTTACTTGTCTGAGGTGAGGGCAAGTGAAGAGATGTGTAATTTGTACCAGCAGGTAAGTCTCAGCTGGCTTTCTGATGGGGAATGTTTGTTAACAGCTGGTGAGGAATCAGAGTCATGGGGATCACAGTAGCTTCATTTGCACTGGCTCCTCACTTGAGTTACAATTTGGCTTCAGTTAGTTGTCCTGCCCATGCATTGTTTCTTCTGAGCATCTTGGTTTTTCTCATCTGTCCTGTTAAGGAGCTCCATGGGGCAATAGCCTGCCTGGTGCTGAGCTTGTGTGGTGCCTCTGATGTGAGCCTGGTCTCCAAGATCTGGTATGCAGAGCCAGTGGGCACAGAGACATCACTCCACCTGTGAGGCCCCACACTCTGATCTAGGAGCAAGTGAGTCACCAGGCTCTCAGTGCTGGGGAGGAGAGAATAAAATGTGTGTGGCTCCCTGGGACTTACTGAATTTTAAGCATATGTAAATTATAGAAGGCATTTTATTTACTGTTTGTCAATAGGTGGAAGTATTTGGGTACAAACAGTAGTACTACAACCCCTGACAAGATGGTTCATTCAGCATTGCTGGAGTCAAGCCTGTTTTGGGCTCCGGAGTTGTGTGACTTTCAAACCAAGACCTGTGCAGTTCTCACAGCTAGTGTTTATGCAGATCTGCAGCCTTTATTAAAACTTCCTTTAAAAATTGGAATCTTAACTTCTTTAGATATTCTTACTCTGGTCGGAGGCAGAATAGAACATCCTGATTTCCTTACACTCTTCCCAGTGGGATCATACTCAAATTTTGAGAGGAAAGCTCAATTCTACCTTTGGCTTAAGCTCTAGAAAGTGTTCAGGTAAACATGCGTCTAAGTCAAAGGGAGGGCTCTCAGTGACTTCAACAGCTCTTGCAGTTGAAATAGTACCATAATAGAAATATTATGCAGTATAACCAAGAGTCCTACCTGGAACATCCATTCCCTCCTCTGTAATTGTATGCAAATTATTACATGTCTCTCGGCTCAGTTTCCTGAATTGTAGTTGAGGGTAGTCCATCTGTGCTTCTGTATAAGAGTTAATATGGAAATGCTTTGAGGTGAGTGCTTGGAAAAGGCTGCCATGTCATTTCCACACAAGTTATTGCATGCATTATTTTGTTTTTAAATATAAACATTTTTTTGTGGCCAGAATTTTTCTGGTGGCAGAAGATCTATTGGGAGCAAGACAGTGAGTGCCATAATTTACATAGAAGAAAAAGAATAAACAAGAAACAATAAAATATTCTGACTGGAAACTCTAGCTGTACCCATTGAAGTCTATTGATTGAAAGTGGAGCAAGATCAGACCGCTTACACTTTTATTAATGATACTGACAGTTTAGTATGAGTGGAGAATGGCTTGTAATTAGGTTTAGAAGCATTATTGATTATTGTCATATTTGATATCGATTATCTCACTACTTGGGAAAAAAAATAATCCTGAGCCTCTTTAGCAATGCAGAGCAGGGCCTCTTTGGTTTGCCTTTCTGCTGTTGCAGTGAAGATTAATTTGTTTCTCAAGATCACATGAAGTGCCGTCAGCCTCATAGGCTGGGCTTTCAGTTGAATAATACTGGTTGTGCTTTCCTTCTCTTGCTTGGGATCTTCATTTATTGGCTGCCCTGCAAGGAAGGATACACCCATTTTATTTATTTATTTATTTATTTATTTTTTCTGTAATGCCTTTCAATAGACATTTTTGAAGAAAACGAGGGCTGAATCCTTGTGTCTTAGATGGAGAACCAAGATTAATGGTAGTTATTTGTCAGCTGATGACCTCCGAAAAGAAAACATATTTGTCACCCACCCCTACAGTCAGTGTTGTATAAAGCCACACATATAATGACTTGGAACAAACGAGAATATCCATGACAGGAGTTAACAGAACGGGTGCAAAATACTCTCAACTCCTTTGAAAGGTCGCTGTGATCCAAATGATGCCTCAAGAAATCACTGTCTTCCTGGAAAAACAGACACTAATCTAACATTAAGGAGCTCCAAAGCTGCTCGATTTCAAAGGCCTGCAGTGCTGACCACTCACGTATCTGTGTGACTGAGGTTATATAAAAATCAGCTCTAGACTAAGGGAAGGATGTGCTTTAAAAACAAAACAAAACAAAACAAAAAAACCAACAAAACGTAGCAGTGCCTGAATTTCTCTTCAGTTATGTTGACACGGCTTAAAGGAGTTTTTTGGATGGGTGTTTCAAAGGAGAAGAAAACCTGTGTGGCTGAGGTCTGCTGAGGTCACTGCGCCTCTATCAGCACTCCCAGAGAGCAAAGCTGCCTGCAGCAGAGGCTCTGGGTCACGGTAAGGGTTAGAGGGCATTCCAGTGACTGGGCACTATCCTTCATTTGTCTCTTGCATTCAAAGCAAACAATAAGATTTCTGAGGGTGAACAAATTCCTCAAATGCCTAGGATTCCTTCTGAAGCAAGAGCTTTTTTTTTATTTTTTTTTAGGTAATGTCAATTATTGAATTTTTGCCAAATGGAGCCCAAGAAGATAAAGTGTTTCCAGGGAATAACAAGCAACAAAAGTGTGCTGTTTCCTTCTTGGTCAACTTCTGCTAGATCTTAAGATTTTGTTTTTTATATCACTTCTGTTTTGATTAGAATGGAACATCTCATTCTGCAGTGAAATGTATATATGTATTTTGGAAGAACAAAGCCCGCCATTGACCTGGATTTGGATGCATCTGTGACAGCCTATTTCACTGACTGCCAGCTGAGCATAGTGCATTTAATTGATGAAATAATAATGATGAACCGTGCCTGAACTTGCTTTGACGACCACTTGAAGCAGAAGCCGTAGTAAATCAGGCCAGTGCAGCAGCACCCCATAGTCACAGTCCATCCTCAGGCTTGGTACATAGAAGAGATCATGGGATCATTTAAGTGCTGTATTCTAGGTGCCAAGCATGTCCCCATAGGCTTACTTTTTTTCCCATCTAGGAACTCATCTCTCCTTGCTTTAATTAAAAGCTAAGTGAAAAGAAACTGTAACTTCTTTTTTTTTTTTTTTCTTTTAGAATTGTTATTATTACTATTATTATTTAGTTTTAAAGAGCAACATTTTTATGCACCCTGTTAACTGCACACTGCATTAAGCTGATTAAAAGAGAGCTTTCAGTTTCTAAACTATCTTAATGTAGAGACAGGCGAGGGTAGAACTGCTAAATTGATACAACGGCAAGGCAATATATCTGCCTCCCTTAACAGTTCCTTACTGTGATTACTGTTGCATGCTCCCTCTAGCAGCCCAAGTCTGCATCTCATTAGCTTTCAGAATGGGACTTCTGATAACTGGGTCTTCAGCCCTGCAATTTTTACTCGGGGAAGGGCTGAAAGTCTGAGCAAACTTTGTATCGAGACACTCGGCCTTTTTTGTGTACATTCTTAAAGAGCAGCAGTATGTACCAGTGGCTTGTTGTTGTCGTTCTTTAATGAGGGGAATAGGTTTGGAGGGTTTTTGTACAACTTAATTAACATTACCCATCGGTTTGAAGTCGTGAAAGAAGACTTTAAGAAGATAAATACTTTGTCTATAAAGTCCCCCTAGGTGTTCTTTGTCTTGAAAATTGGTCTTTTGTTTTCAGGACCACTGTAGAAAGAATAGCACAGGATGTACAGGGAGAAAGGATTTTCTTAGGCCTTTGTTAGAATTCCAGGTTGATTGTCCTTTTTTTTACCCCCCTGGTGCTCTGACATGCCAAAATGTATCAATTAACTGTAGCAAAGAGATCAAAGAAGTTCCTGCTTTGCAAAGGGGAATATTTATGCTCAAATGTTTTCTTTTAGGGCATGGGATATTGGAAAGGTTGATTTAAAAAAAAAAAACAACAAACAGTACAGTGTCTTTGCTTTTTGAGTGATATACTTAATCTCACATACTGATGGTAATTAAATGAGCAAAAGCAGTTCATGATGTAAAATTAATTTTTATTCAGATTCACTGTAGTCCTTGATTCTTCACCGTGATGGTCAACTGATGTAAAATGGCTTGTAGAATGTGAAGAATTTTGCAAGCAATGTGAGACATGGTATCCTAGGAATTTCTGGGGAGATCAACGTCGGTTAGAAGCCCATTTGGCCAGTTATAGAGAGACCATCTTTGGCTAGATAACACAGTTAAGATTTGCAAATTCTATTTCATTGCTTATTATCTATGTTTGGTCCACTCATATAAAAGTTATATTCTGAAAATCAAGGAAATGCTATGATGAGATTGAGAGAGATCTACCTTGCTATGATTTTGTACAGTGTTTTACTGTGAACTGTTTTTACTATCCACTCTTACCAGAGTATGTACCCATTGAACCTGCAGCCTGAGTGCTTTAAATCCTCTGTTCATTAATACTTATGGAAAATGTTATCTAAGTAGAAGAACACAGGGGTGGCAACCATGTCTCTAGGGTCCTTTCCTGCAGCCTTGTGTCTTTTGCACTGTGGATATTAACTGGTTCCCAGAAAAGGCTTTCTCATTATCCTTAGTGAGAAAACATATATGGCCTTAGCTGCATCATTCAGTATATTGTTTATTAACAGGGGACCTCAAGCATTGAAAATGCTGATTTGAATTTGTAGAGAGATCAAAGAGATGAAGGGGTTCCTTAGAACAATGTATTGTAGCTATTATGCATTTTTTCTCTCTCAAAGAATAGATGTTTTGCTTCTTCCACTATATCTTTTGGTCAAGAGACATGGTCACATTTTCAACTTTGAAGTTTTTGACTTGGCTGTGTTCCGAGTCTGCTAAACATGTTGATACACTAGTGGTGATGCTATGGCAAATAAAAGTCCAGCTGTATGAATAACCCTATAACCTCTGATCTCTTTCTTACTTTCAATGTATCCTCTTCAAATAATTTGTTAAAGCTTAATACTGATCCTTCAGGAGATCTTCATTAGCATTAACAATTGGAAGCACATGCCAATCTAACATTTCACAACTAGGAACTGACTTTGTCTTCTTTGTGGTTCACAATATATGACCTCTTCACTCTTAAGCATAGTGCATTAAGATCATGGTATAAGGAATGATACTGGATTCAGTTTTCTTTAAGTTAGGAAAAGCTCTGTTGATAACAGCAATTTTATCCATGTGAACTGAATTTTGTGAAGTTGGATTAGCAATCTTAGACTTCCTTCTCAAGCTCTATAATTCTCCAGGAGAAATGGGCATGAATTATATATTGTGGGCAGACATTAATTATTTCAAAGTACACAAGTGTTGGGAGTCAAGGCTTTATTAGCCCTTCATTTTATATCTCAGTTTTACTAATCTGGAAGTGAAATGTCACTAACTACTAGGACTGACATTTTTTCACATGGCTTTAGTGACATGTTCCAGTGTCCAGCAGCATTATGACAACCTATCTATAACTGGAAACTGATCTGTCAGTACCCAAGCTGAGTGAAATAGAAGCAAGCAGTGGGAAGAGTGAATGTTACTGACTTAAAATTGACTTCTTATTGGCCTTGTTATCCTAGATGTTGCGTTAGGATGAGGCATTCCCTGTCATCACACGGCTTAGAGCTAACAGTATTTGTTTTGAAAAATATTTATTTGTACTGTAAAATTATAAGTGAAGGATTTTCACATTTCATGTACCCAAGATATGAAACTATCTGCCTGGAACTGAGGACCTGAAAATGTCAGTTTTTGAGTTTTCTGTATAGAGTTCATGCTATGTTGTTGAGTAATGGAGGATCTTGAAGGGCAACAAAGTGTCTTTAAACCCCTTCCATGGTACCTGAAGACATTGGTCCCCACTTCTCCCCCTGTTAAGCAAGGCTATGCTCTGCAGTGAATGAGCAGCCTTCTAAAATGTACCTCATGGCTTAAAATGCCAGAGAGGTGGGAAAAGTACAGCAAAGCAGATAGGTTAGTCAGATTGAGATAACACAGAAGAGGCAGGGAAAAAAAAAAAAAGAAAAGAAAAGCTCCTACTAAAATTGTACCTTAAATGTGAAGAAACGGTGCTTATATGAAGTGACAAGGAGCTAGTTAATGGGATCCATATCCACAAGTTACAATAATGCAGCTTTTAAATTGAGTTTTTGTGGCAGACCGGCTGAATAAAATTGCTAAGCTGTGCTTCAGTTGTGTAGTAAGTGGTGCATGTGGTGTGAAAGACAAGCTGCGGCGTGATAACAGGCTATCTCCTCCATGCACAAAGAGTTCTGTATTCTGATCAACTCAACAGCATGCACTAGTAAATATTGGTCCAAACCATTTGGTCATTAGAATTTATTGTGTTGGTTAATCACACTGAGTTTAGGCACTTTTTTTCTGTCTGAATTTACTGATTTTATTTTGAAGAAACTCCTGTGCAATTATTACCATGTCATACTGGCATGAGATTCAGGATTGCTGTGGAGCTGATGGGATGTAATGGCATACACAAGAGATTGGGGTGGGTAGGAGTGGAATCAGCCTTTGCTTCTCTTTGTTTTTTTTTTTTTTTGTTGTTGTTGTT